>JAUUEB010166442.1:0-14206 GCA_032362205.1 Clione limacina
TTATTAAACTGAGATTATTTTTGGACAAAATTAACTTTTTTCACACAATTTTTAAAACATTTATATGTCTCTTTAATTTGGTTACATGTTAATACACTTAATAATGAATGTAGAAACAATAATTCAATTTCAAAGCTTTAAGTTTATTATTTAATGATTACTATTTTTGTGACTACTCGAGACTACTCGAAAACATCTCGATTCGAGTAGCTACTCTACTCGAGTAGTTGTAAATTTCCGGCTACTCTAATCATGAACTATTTGACCACATCACTGTTTGAGACTTAGTTTTCAGTCAATAATGTAACCATAGGTACAAGGCAATCATGCTCGCTTATTCGTTCACACTTGTATCTTCTGATTTTTCCTCAGTACTCCCCCTCAACAACAAGAATTTCACAACGATATTCAAAACTACTGGGGACTCAAGATTAGATATTAGTGAAAGTGAAGTGCATGCAAAATAAGTGATTCTAAAAAGTGTTCTGTGAAATTATTGATTGTTCTGTGATTTCAGTTAGCCCTCAGGCGTTTACTCATCAAATCAATTCAGTTTTTTAAAAGAAAAAATCGTTCATGCAAAAGGCAACAGAAATTGTATGATATCACGGTTGCACGAGTAAAGGTCTGCTATCAACGTTTAAACAGACGGATAACAGCTATTAACCTATCAGATTGATTTATAAATCAGACATTTAAACACAGTTCAATCATGACGGACACGCCTGCTGCAGACAGCTCCTCAGACCAAGGGACTTCCGATAACAAGGTAATCATATACAGTTACACAAATATCTTAACACTAAGTTGTGTCACTAGATCATTGAGTAAAACAGTCTGCTAATCAGTCAGTCATTAAATCAGTTAGTAAACCTGTCAGTTAATCAGTCAGTCAGTTAATCAGTCATTAAACCTGTCAGTTAATCAGTCAGTCAGTTAATCAGTCAGTAAACCAGTCAGTTAATCAGTCAGTCATTAAATCAGTTAGTAAACCTGTCAGTTAACCAGTCAGTCAGTTAATCAGTCATCAAACCTGCCAGTGAATCAGTCAGTCATTAAATCAGTTAGTAAATCTGTCAGTTAACCAGTCAGTCAGTTAATCAATCAGTCATTAAACCTGTCAGTCAACTAGTCAGTCAGCTAATCAGTCAGTAAACCAGTCAGTTAATCAGTTAGTCATTAAATCAGTTAGTAAACCAGTCAGTTAATCAGTTAGTCATTAAATCAGTTAGTAAACCAGTCAGTTAATCAGTTAGTCACTTAATCAGTCAGTTAACCAGTCAGTGAATCAGTCAGATAACTGATAAAGTAGATATAATAGACAGTTGGATCAATGAATACAAGGATAGATATCTTGGATGGATGAGATTGATTTAATGGATATATTGACAATTTTCGTTGATTGCGTGTCTCTTTGCTCCTTTTCCAATCAGGATATATTCCTTTTCCGTTTCACCCCGTATTTTCAGGAGATTTGCAGAATATTGATCCTTTCAAAGGGAATTTAAATCAAAAGAATTAAGAGACCACCCTACACCGTGATGAGATTCCAACAGGCTTAATCATAAACTTCATTTTCCAAACACAATAATTGAACTTAGATAAAACAATCAAAATAATCGTACCATTAATTCATTTTATTTGATCAAACAACATGTTTACTGTTCATTAAGCCCCATGTCAATACCCAAGCTTACGTCGAACGGGTTAGACACAGGGCAACACCAAAATCGATAATGACTTCAAACTAATGGGGCGTATCGGCATGCAAAGTAATGACACTTTTTGGAAAAACAATTAACGCACACAGCCATCCATTAAAATGGTTTATTACCCCCGCAAAGATAACAAGTTTCATTGACATAGTTACATTAAGGAATGTTCTGTGCAACAGGCAGACAGAAGACAGAAAGACAGACAGACATATATATATATATTATAGAGAGATGAGATAATGTGTAGAAAGACAAACATACATTAGACTACATACAAAAAGAAAATGAATTTTGTTTATTTCTTTTTTTTAAATTTATTATGAGAATTAAAAGTTATCCGCTTTACAAAATCGCAGTAAAATCATACTTATTTCTTCATGTAAGGTTTTACAGCGCTATCGAACCAAAGAGGTCATTAAAGCGCTAATCCAGATTAAGTTTTGGTTCGTTTCATTCTTGAATAAAAAAGGTTTAAAAGACGAGAAAAAACTCATAAAAAATGTATAGTACATTAACATATTTCCATAAGAAGCATCGAACTGATCATGATGGCAAACGTAAACTTAGGAAAATACCATTGGTGACAAGCAATGTTGACACACAATAAAACGATGAACAAGAATAATTTTATTTCTTTATTTCCCTAAAGACATGGTAAGAACTTTATCAGAAGTAAAAAAAAAGAAGTAGAGCTATGATCAGGCGCATAGTCTGGAATTTTAAAGGGGGGAGGGCAATGTTATCAAATCAATGGCCCTCGAAAATTTTGAGAAAAATTAAAATTGTGCATATCTAGAGCATTTTGGCTGTCAAAATTTTTTTTTGGGGGGGGAATTCCACCATGGCTGTAATTGTTACATATATTTTAAATCTGTATTTGCTAACTAGAAATGAATATTAAGATGTTATGAATAGGCAAAAAGTAGGTTCCGAAAAAATTACTTATGATTGAGGTAAATATAATCAAATTGAATTTAAAAAAACTATATAAAGGAAGAAAAAAAACTTGCGTCAGCCGGGAATCGAACCCGGATCTATTGCTTGGAAGGCAACAATGCTAACCTTTACACCACCGACGCTCCTGTTAACAAGGCAAAAATTATTATTATATACTAAATATTTTATTTTAGACTTATGTACTCCTCGTTTACGTAACCCTTTTAGTTTAGTTAACATTTTTTGAATAAACTAATATAATCATCACCGTGAAAACAGCGATCGAAGTTTTTTCAGACAACATCCGAAGACGAATGTTTCCGAAGAAAGCCGAAGAAAATAGTAGCGAGCTGACGAACATTGCATTGTAGTTTTGAAGAAATTATATACGTTCATGAAAAGTGAGCCCATAAATAACTAAGATGTATAAACACGAATGAAATTGAAACCTTTCTCTATTAAATAGAGAAGGATTTAATTTAATTTATGACATTATGTGACCTTTGTTTTTAAGGGGAAACTACTGTAACAATTTACGTGCTTGCTTAATATAGTAGTAGTATCCCATGATAGGTTTGTCAGTACAGCCGGAGAGAAAATAAAATCCGTCAAAATATTTAATAGAAGCCCGAAGTTGGGCCCTCGTGACCAACCTCTCTGGCTGGCAACGTTTTGCAACTGTTTTCACTTCTTATGACCATATAAAACAAATTGAGCTCCCAGACCCCTCAAGAAAATGTTGGAAATTTATGTGGTCATGGTCACGGTCATTCAAGGTCATGACTAGTTGTTTTTTTTATCAGATAGTGTCTACACAGCTCAACATAAATTTACTACTCCAAGCGCACAATAAATGTGTATGGCCATTAAACATGTGCATAATAAACTTCAATTTAATCAAAGAGTCTTGACCCTTTAAAACTTTGAATTTAAATGCTAAAAGTCATCAAAATACATTTTTTTAAATTATGTCTATACAACTCAGAATTACAACACAAAAAACAATATAACTTTGAATGGTTACTTAACATTTGCATGCCTGATTTGAGATCAATTAGTTGATATTTGACCGAGTTATGGTCCTTTGAAAAATAATGCCAAATGTAATAGAATACTTATTTTCAAATTATGTCTGAACAACTGAAAATGTTAAACAACATAAAGA
Source organism: Clione limacina (assembly GCA_032362205.1). Taxonomy (NCBI): domain Eukaryota; kingdom Metazoa; phylum Mollusca; class Gastropoda; order Pteropoda; family Clionidae; genus Clione; species Clione limacina. The sequence goes on from JAUUEB010166442.1 coordinate 3,817, forward strand.
ACACAACAACTTTGTATGGTTATGAATCATATGCATGCCCAATGTTAGCTCTATGGATTGATATTTTTTGAGTTATGGCCCGTTTTAAAATTTTAATTTTAATGCTTAACTTTAAAAGCCATACGAAAATCGTTACTCGTGAATTAAAATGTATTTTTTCGTATGACGGTCAAACCCTTCGGAATATTTAAAGTTGTAATTAATGATAATATATAAGTTATGACAAGTTATTTCTTTTATGCCTTACTTTATAATGATTCTTTAGTTTTAATCAGGTGCGTAGTCGGGGGAGCATGGGGGAATGCACCCCCATTTGAGATCCAAAAGCTCTAAATTTGCACTATTTTTAACTTATAATCTACAAAATCGGCGATTGATTTTATAATATACAACGTTGTTCCCCCTTTTCGAAATCCTGGCTACGCGCCTTTTTTAATCAATGATTATAAACCAAAGGTCCAAAAGGTGCTTTCATAATGTTTTCAATCTTCATAAGTAAACATTAAAATGAGATACTGGCCTATTTGTTTTACTTAGAAAAGCATCTGGATAGATAGTGTGACATAGCATGTTATCATTGGAGTTACGGTTTTCCCACCATAACAGACCAAACACAGTAAAAGGCCAAAATGGGCCTTTTTAGGCAAATCTGAACCAAAGTATTTTCAACCAGAGATACCAGCTTCAATTTCGTCAAGATTTTGGACCTAGCATGTAATACTTTGAGAGGACATGTCTAGCTTATAGCCTTTAATAGGTCGTAATGAAACCCCCGTATTAGGTAAAAGAGATTTTACACTGAAATTTGTGGTCACGTTTGCTGTCACGTTTGCTGTCACGTTTAATTAAATTATGGTCCATAAAAAATATATTCTATAATATTGTCTCTATTTTTATAGAGATATTGTCTAGATTTTTTTAAAAATACCACTTTGATCCGTAGGAATTGTATGCATCATTAAAAAAAATCATATTTGAATATTTGTGTCACGGAGGTACAAACGACACACGACGATGCTCTATACAATTTGTGAGCAACTCAAATAGTGTTATCATTACATTTGAGTGTCAACTCTGGTCAATATAAAAAGTAGCAAGTTAACAAATTCTCAAAGATCTGTTGTTTTCCTACTAGACTGGCTCAAAGTATAATGTCACGCTTGTTGGCTGCTATATTCACTATCCGGGAAGTTGATAATGTAGAACCTGTGATAATAGATGCTTCTGACACAAATGTTAACATATCAGCAGCGCATGTGTCACATATCTTCGCCCGAGATCTGTTGATCAAAAGAAGAGGTGAATTTGTACACTATTCTAAGGTGGTTACTGAACATAATCATATGGTTGACTTGACTCGGCTGCATGTCACGGTTGGCCAGGCTTCTGACTTGACTAAGAGAGTTGAAACACCTATAAAACAACTGTTTAAAATCTGTTGGAATACAATTCTTAGGGTTTTGATTATCATCCAAAAATCTTCAATATAAATAAGAAATGTTTTTAAATATATTTTTTACAACCGCAATCACTCGTGCCTTCTTCCGCTTTTTCAATTTTGTTTCTTTCTTATAAATATAGTATCTAAGATACGGTCGATGCACGTTTCTGCGGTGCTTTTCAATTCCGAACTATTTTTTAACCTTTGTTAAAGTTTAAAAACAGCCTATACAAACATTTATTATTTTTCGTTGTTTGTTTTATTAAGATGTATCTTAGTGTATACACATTTGATATAAGTAATTTTTTGCTCAATATACTCTATACTATTAAGACAATACCAAATGCATATTGCAGTTTAAAGTAAGTTAATTATGCATACCACCTTGATGAATACAATTATGTTTAAATCATGGAATTATAGAACTAGCATAAATTATTATCATGGACTTAAATTTTAAGGTTACAAAGTATGTGTTTATGTAATTTTAACACTTAAACCACTTCAAAGTAAAAAAAAAATTATAACTAAAAGTAAATATTTTTTTCATTTAGCACAAATGATAGCCTTGTGCTTTTTTCATTTCAAAGTCTGAATGTTTTCCTAGGTCAAGGTCATTTACACCATTTTAAGAAACTGTAAAAAAAATCCCCATCCTCAAACTATCTACTGTCATGGATAAAAAAGCAGTGTCATACTTTATTTTCTAAATAATTTGAAAATGCAAATAATATTAATGTAAAAGATTAGACTTTACTTTTTTTCACTTAATATGTTACAAATCAATATCTGTATCATTCCCATATAGAGTCGGCAAGATTCACAGATGAATGGACATGACGACCCTCCAATGCACAACGGCTCACAAAATGGCGATCACGCAAACCAATCATGTAAGGATTTACAATTTCGTTTGACATTATAATTTGAACTAAATTCAAGAAAATTGGAACCATTATAATACAATTGCTATACAATTTTGAATAGTGTGCTACTCGGCTGATATACATTATTCAGATCAGAAAATACGTTTGTTGCCAATGTCATAAATTAGAAAACGATAAAAAGTGCGAAATATTTTCTCCGGAGAAGGGTGCCTGTAACTATGACTAATACCTGTCAGGAGCGTAGCCAGAGGGACGTGGGAGAATGCCCCCCCATTTGAAACCAAAAATCGTTCGCACCTTTTTAACTCATTTTCAAATTTTGGGTCATTGATTTGAAACAAACCAACTTAGTACCCCCATTTAAAAATCCTGGCAACACGCCTGTTAACTGTGATAGTAATATATTTTGGATTCAACGATTCGATGAACAACCCCTACGCAGCATGTATTTTTTTTTAATTGAAAAGATAAACTGATACATGAATTTGTTTTGCTTCTTATCATCCATGCATATATGTTTGAAAGTATTATTTCTCTTGAAAAAGACTTAAGCTATAATTTGAGACGCATATTGAAACGTTAATCCTAGAATGGTACTTTACTTTGAAGGACACAGATATAGCTTTATAGCTTTTTTGGCACATTTTTGTGTGTTCCACAGTCTTTAAAAATAGAATGAATATAAAGAGAGCTATTGACATATTAACTTTAAAGACACGGGAAAAGAACGCTACCAGGTTCCTTTTGGTCTTTGAGACCATTTTACTTTATCTTGTAACGTACAATTGCAGATATTGAGGAGCTATACTACTCAATTATTCAAATATCATCGTGTATTCTTGCTCCTATTTAGGCACTGTACATAGGCATTCACCAGAAATCACATCTGGGCTATGTCTTGAGCAAGTTTCCATAGAGTTTCATGTATCAAATATTCATCTTTAATATCTCTTTCCGCTGCATTCGAGCTTTCTGAGATTCTCTTGTCACCAGAGCTTCTTTACCTTCTTTACTCAAACTGGGCCATTGTTCCAATATACAAAGAACGCCCGCAGCCCATACATTTATTCAACTCTGATAATAAGTAGAAAGTAGGGAACATGCTGACACTTTTTAAGTAAATCAACATTTCAAAAGAACTTTAGACTAGCCTTTGCCTTTTCAATAGATGTATCCCAATCACAAGAAGAGAACGGTTCCACAAGACCCTCATCCAAAGCTTCAAGAATCCCAAAGATCAACACACGAGCATCGTTCACAAGGACGCCGGCTTTGGCCACACCACGTGATGACGATGTGCTACCCACTGCAGAGGAAGCTGGAAGTGTCCTTATCACAGAGCTACAGGTTGGTCATCTAAATACGTTTATTACTTAGTTTGTTTTAGTTTTACTGAACATCATCGATAAGGAACGGACCTCGGTTGGAAATTGCCTTAAATCAATTCTTAATACTAATTGCTTACTACGTATAGCACCCCTTTGGCCGACCGCAAATGCTCACGCGAGCTTCATGCATTATATCAGTCAGAAAACATGGTTTGTAACATCAAAACAATTTCCAATAAAATAATTGACCTGAACGTTCACGTTCAGTGTAGCTACAACGTCATTTGTTTGTTGGGCGTAGAGAACCTTGTACAATGTTTGGGAAAAAATTGAAATCCATTCCTAGTGCTGGACAAACTACTTTGAATGGTATATTTTGGGGTCTTTTCTACGTCAAAACATGACTTAAAAGCCTTCTGCTTTGGAACTACAAAGAACCATGTCACACACTTATGTTACAAATTACCAACAAAATCATGGTGATAAAGGCAGAATAAACTAGGTAGAGATAGTCACACTTCCAACCAAGTGGATTTAATATTGATGATTTTTTTGCTTCATAGTTCACAAGGTTCTCACAAGTTCTCATTTGGTTAGCAGATGTACTGTTAGCAGATGTACTGTTAGCAGATGTACTGTTAGCAGATGTACTGTTAGCAGATGTACTGTTTTTCACGAGGTTCTCACAAGTTCTCATTTTATTAGCAGATGTACTGTTAGCAGATGTACTGTTAGCAGATGTACTGTTAGCAGATGTACTGTTTTTCACGAGAAAAAATCGGCTGAAACAAAGATAATTTATATGAAGTCATTTTTAGTGTGACACGGAACAACATCTTACAAGGCGCATTTTGTTGATAGGTTTCATATTCCTTTTACCGACATGTTGTTTAAACCTTATTTCATTTACATATAAACGTAATCTGTTAAGTTTCATTGCATGCATGTGTTGTTGATTCATATCCTAGTTCTAATACTTTTTAATGAATACGTGTAGCCCAATTTGTTTTCAATTCACGCACTGTTGCATACAGCAGTTAACAAATATATCTTATTTAGATCTGGATAGTTACTATAATTCGTCTTAGTTCTCCTTTTTACCACCCCCAATACTATATTTTACAGTTATTATTAAAAAAATATAGTAGTACCATTCTAAATTGAATAAACGTACGTCTAACCATTATATACTTTTTGAAGTAGAAGTAGCAATATGAAACAATATTTATATATTGTATGCAATCGTGTTTGTTGTTGTGTTAGGTGCCTGACATCATCGAGGTAAGTATACTACATAATAATATTATCATTTATTTCTCTCATAACTTTCTGTTAGACAACAATCTCATCAATTCAATGACGCATGCTATGCGTTGGTTAGTGGTACTGCATTTTCTAACATGTATTGTATAACATACAAAGATTCATACCTGCATTTTGCTTTTTTGCTTTTCTCTATAGCAATAGTCATGTTTATATTATTAACCTTTGATCATTTCGCAATGTTTAAAAATAACGTGAGCACATAAAGTATGAGCCTTGTAGCTAGTATGTAACGTTATCTAAATTGGTCAAGAAGGAGGAGAATGTGTTTTACATTTTTTTTTAATACCTTTAACATTTATTCGCCCTATATTATTGTAATGAGTCGCCACGTGTACATTGACACTCAATTATAAAAACGTTCTCATAAGATAAAACAGGACAACTTACTTCTTGTCTTATTGATGGTAATCTATGGAATACAGGTTAGCTCTATCGCCACAACAGACTACTTTAGACAGAGGCGACACACAATAAACAACTTCTTATAAAAGTAGTCTCGAGCTCATACTCCATCCCAAAAAGAACCTCAAGTATCTTGGTTAAACACATAGTTCGGCAACTTTATTGCAGGCTTGGAGCTATTTTTTACTTAACTACAATGATATAAAAACAAAACTAATGAATCCTATTTCATACATTGTTAATACCGCATATTTAAGCCACTAAGAAGCAGATATTGAGTTCGATTAATGTATTAATAAAAACGTGATGATTATCTTTAAAGCTTTTGGGATACTACGCGGTTGATCGGAATATTAAGGCGTTAAATTTATACATAATCCAGTTTCCAGCCTTAACTTAATTCTCAAGAGTTATGAAGTCCTGTAGATAGAAGTTTATAAAATTCAATTCTGTTGATAAAAGATGTGATGCGAGTAACACAAATCTACTGAACATATTTGATTATTTTTGCTGTATGGTGTCCACATCTTGGTTATTTGTCTTTACACATACGGTAACATGAGATAGGTTGACTAACTCTTAAGTCTTTTATCTAGTAAATCTGACGTATTCAGTACCGTGAGGTTTAATTATTTTGAGAACATCACTTTACTATCTTACTTTGAGATGGACGGTATACAACAGATCGGGATATATTTTGACGGGGTGTTAGCTGGTGACGACTAGGATTATACTAACATGTCTATTTTCATTTCTTTAAGACGTTCATGTACTTAGAAAGCTTTTAACACAAAGTTGATGCAAATCATCATTTGTAACAGCCGACAACTGTTTGCTTGAGTAGCATTATGGTTATGTTACAGCGACTATAGTTTGTCCTGGCTTGAGTAGTATTATGGTTATGTTACAGCGACTATAGTTTGTCCTGGCTTGAGTAGCATTATGGTTATGTTACAGGGACTATAGTTTGTCCTGCAAAGAAAAAAAGGTTTGTTTTTCACAATTCTTTCTAATCGTCTGAACAATTTGGGATATCGCATGCTATCACCTTTCGTGTGTCTAATTAGTAATTATAGAAATTCGACGTAAGCACACTTTTCATTTGTTCAATATCAAAGTCACATTTAATTTGAAATAATCTTTTATCATTTGTCACTACTAATCGCAAAAATCAGTGGAATTCGGAATTATATATTTTTGGTATAAAGCCTCTGTTACGATCATTCATACTATTCGTCGCTCAGTCAGACTTTGCGGGACTGATGAAACGATGGAATAAATAGTTTGGAGTCTGATCGATTTTACCAATGAAAATGAGCTCAAGATCATCAAAAGACCGGAAAAGATAATTTTGCGAAGTGTCAAAGAACGCTGACCTTGGAAAATATTGACATACTGTAGCTTACACAACAAAAACTGAAAGCTAGAAGCTTTTTTAATCAGAGACATTATACCTGTTCTAACTTAAAGGATGAGTAACAAAGAATACTAAAAAATAAGTTTTCATCTTAAACTGCATCTGCTATTGTAATTAAATTGCCAAAAGTATATTCAGGTCAGTATTATGATTTATAACATTGATTGTTTTTGTTACGGATTCTGAAGATAACTGAAACAGTCGAAATTCAATGAATAATCTAGATTCAAGTTGTTGGCTCCATACGCTTCATACAGTAAAAAAGATACCTTCTTTGTTTTATCACATGTGCGTGTTGTAGCAAAATGGTGTAAAATAATCAATTATTACGGTTATTATGGAGACGATATACGTCATATTATGTTACTGTTTTCCTTATAGATGGACGACGATGAACGAGAGGAAGAGCTCGCTTATGAGAAGCGAATGGAAGAGGGTAAAGATATGGAACATATAGAAGATGACTTCTCAGAAGAAAAGGGCGATGAGATCCCCGAGAAAGAGATTATAGAGGAATTTTCACTAGATCATGTGCCTATGGAGACTGTTGAAGTGCGGGTCACAGAAGAGGATTACGACACGGACCTTGACATGGATGGTGAGTATCATGTGATATGCACGCTGTCATTTCAGTTGTTATTATTCATTGTGGTGTGTTGTGATAGCTTATATCTGTATTACATGAGGTATATTCAACGGCAATTATATGGCATCATCATCATCATCTTCATCATCATCATCATCATGGCGGTTACAGAATATAAAGGACATTCATTTGATTTGATAAAATTTTGATGCAACTAGTCATCATGATTAGTTTGCAATGTTAAAACTGGTATGACTGTATAGCTTCTTATGTGCTGCACATTGGTGTTCAATATATTACTTTGTCGACTTACATGTTTATTTTATGTGCGTTCCAGAGGAAGACGACCCTGACCCTCTAAAGTCATACTACAAAACAGTCTGTGAGCAGCTTGGACTAGTACCAGTCGAATTTTTTCTACGTCACATCCGGAGTAACAAAATACGCATGCGCTATAGAGGACTTGGTTCAGATGCAACTCGGGCTATTGCACTTTCTCTCAAGGTGCAGCTTTGTTTATATTTGCCATGTAATCCACCTTTTCATGCATAGCGTGATAAGATATATAGTTGCTTTAGGTTATCTTTAAAAGTATGACTTTCATAACCTGTTGACAACCTTGTTATAATTGAAATTGAATTAAATAAGCTCTCAAGCAAATAATGAACGATAGTTGTCATAGATGCATTCAATCAACAAGAATATAGGCAATGTTTTAATCATAATAAACATTACCAGGAAATTGTAATAATCATAAATATTTCGATTGTATTATCTGCCCCTGATGAAATGTGTGAAATATAAAATTTATAACAAGTAATGTCAAAGCTTCAATTATCAGTATTTACTTTAAAAAAACAGTGTCTATTAATTATATAATATATTTAATTCTATATTCTATTTACAGGACAGCATAACTCTGGAGAAATTAGATATGGCTGGAAACTGGATCGGTCCCGAAGGAGCTAGATTTATGAGCAGGCTTCTCGTAGAGAACGATTACCTAACCGATATTGTAAGTTGTTATCTTAGAGACAATGGTAACCCAACTGATATCATTAGTAATTATACAATAGATAACGATTAGCTAACTGATTTCGTAAGAAAATATCTTACATAGAATGATAACCAAACTTATATCGTGATTATATTATAGAGGGCGATAGCCTAACTGACATCTTGAGTAATTTTCTTGTATTGAAAGATTACTGGTATCCAAAAAGTAGGGTACCAACAATATTTTATTATCTACTAAAATTGAAAATATGTTTGTGGCTGGCTGGCTGGCTGGCTGGCTTGCTGGCTGGCTGGCTGGCTGGCTGGCTGGCTGGCTGGCTGGCTGGCTGGCTGGCTGGCTGCCTGGCTGGCTGACTGCCTGGCTGCCTGGCTGGCTGGTCGACTGACTGGCTGGCTGACTGGTTGACTGGCTGTCTGGTTAGAATAAAACTCACAGACTGGACCCAACAGAAAAGAAAATATTGCCCGTGAATTGACTTTTTGTCGCTATATACATATAAGATGTGCATAATCGGCTTCATATAAAGTTGTTCTTTCTAATGGGTGGTTATACACTTATACAGAGAGTTTTTGTTCGTATTATTCCTCTTTTATGATAAATATTAATGTATATCTTTATGAGAAAGTGTTAAAAGAAGGTGCAATACTGGGCAACGCCAGGTAAAAACCTATAGCAATTGCTAATTACGAGTACCATCATATTATGTACTCTTTGTATCAGTTCATGGTATGTAGAATCTTTAGAATATGTTCAGGCAAACAAGTCTGATCATTAAAAGAACACGTATACATTAAGATTACAATAAATACTCATATGTATAAGCCCTGTACGAGTTCATTTATCATGCTATGGCAACTGAGATTTTTAGAGTATAATCATAAGAACCTAAATAAGTTGTTTTTAAATTATGCTAAGCATGCGTGGCTTAATCACTACTAGCAACATGTAAAATATGCCATATAATATAAATAGTATAAATAATTCTGAGCAATTAGCTTTCGCGAAAACCGAAAACAACAACACTTGTAAAATCAGAAGGCATATATTCTGGTTCATCTTCAATTTAATAAATAGTCAGAACCAACACAGGACAGCTTTTTGTACCCATATGAAGAAACTTTCCCTCCCGTCTCTACCCTAAACAACATATGTTGAAATCTTAAAACATGACATAAACCATTCGGAATTTTTATATAAAAAATAAAATGTGCAATTGCTTGGACACGAAACTACTGTATCCACACAATGAATAGCCAGTAGTCCATTGTATATAGGACTACATTGAAATTCGATGGAAACAACGTAAATTAGAAATTAGAAAAAAAAACATTACAGTGCACACAGAACCAACTAGAGAAAAGCCAACATCCCAAAGTCTGACAACAAAGTCAACCCAAATCCTGATATAAAGTGAGAAAACCATTGCAAGTCCCCTGTATACAGACCACGTCAAATGTCAATGTTGACGCAATGCTCGACATGGGCTCTCAGCTTTGTAACAAGAGCCATTCACAATAGGACCTGAAGAGTGGCAAGTCGTCATGCAACATACACTGTCGACAAGATTCGTATAGATACATAGATACACTGATACATAGATACATAGATGAATAGCACTATCTTGCTTTATGGTCTTGATTCTGGGCAACTGGCAAGTGTTTACACATCCTACTCAGTGGATTTCCTTCAGCGAAAAATATATCATCACCCAATACGCTATTGGGTTATTGCGTGTCTTAAGTTAAGTCTTACTGTTGAGTGCCGATCTTTTGACGCACCTGAGCTTTTGACGAAACGAACCTTTTCTTTTGATTAATTTCTGTTTCGAATATCATGCAAATTACATATTGTTCATCATTTCACTAATTTTTTATAAAATTTCAACCTTCGTATTTTTTAATGAATTGAGGCTTTTGTTGCTAAGGCTTAGGTGCGATCTACAAGGCATTTTGTGGATATGTTTTGTTTTTCAGTTCATCGCCCTG
>JAUUEB010166553.1:2758-34115 GCA_032362205.1 Clione limacina
CATCCTCAAGCTAAACAGATCAAAGAACTTTTGTGGAAAGAGCGGGGTGTCCCTGAGGGTGCTCTTGCCTCCATAGGAAGTTTCCTACAGTGGTACTTTTTATCTCGTAGTAATCAAAATGACAGACTGCATAAACCAAACAGACAAAAAGATAAGATGCTCGTATACGAAGCTAACATTGGGGATAAATTCATGAAACTAAAAGTTGAACAACCCCATAAAAACTCTGAGCTCAAAAACAAAGTATCTGTCAACGATGCTCTTGGAGAGCGTGATTATCACGAAATTTACGAGGCCCTGATGCCTAAGTTAAAAAAGTCTCATGTGCCAAGGTACAAATCAGCTGATCAAAGACAGCCGTATCGAGAACAGAACACTAACAGAAAAGCTTTCACCACCACTCCAGCCCAAAATCAAAGACAAAATTTCCACTTGAAAGGGAAAAAAACTGTCAAAACAAAACTTAAAAGCAGACATGATAACCGAGAAAACCCGTGTGAGTCTCAAGAGAGGGATGAAGATGAATATGTTTTCTGCCTCCGTCATGACTATACCGTCAATCCTCCTATTAAACTAAACAGACTTTATTATTGAAAAATATAACTGTTCTCAAAGAAAGAGACACAAAAGTTGAGGATTATTGTCAAAAGAGGAATAAGGACTATGATCAATTAATGTTAACCAATATTTGTAGCTTTGAGAAGCTAAAATCTGTCGTGTAATGAATCTTTAGTGTTTTAGATTGTTTAGTTATTTGTCAGATATTGTTGTTAGTCATATTATAACAGTAAAATTAGACTAAAACATTATCTTTGGGGCTGTAGGAAAATGTATGTTTTAGCCAAAGTATAGTATTCATAAAATGACATTGAGAACAAGGGAATGTTTGAAAATATGACTATTACTGTTATATTCTATACATGAACTGCATCATCTTAACAATAATGACACAATTCAACAACCAAATAGTATATTTCAAAGTGATTTGAGTCAGCTTATGAACCAGAAGAGTGTTATGCTATAAAAGCTATCTGTTATCATAATTTCAAGAAGAAATTCATAAATTTTGTTAATGTTAAACTGACTTGATTAATGTCATCATGTAATCTTTAAGTCTAAAACAAATTAGCTCTTACAGTTCAAGTAAGAGAATTACTCTGTAACATAAATAAGCTTACATTTTTTTCAAATTTAAAATATTTCATTAATTTGTTTGGCTCAAACTGAATTAGTGTGTTTCCTAAAACCTTCAATTTGTAATCCTTTTCCCTTTTTCAAATGATGTAAATAAAGAGATTGATTCTCAAGCACACAAAAAATATATATGTATATGATTTTTGGAGAAAGCGCAAGAAAAGGAATATCAACAAAGGTAATCTCACCAAAGAAGTATAGTTGGTTAGGACATGTTAGATATAATAGTCAAGCAATATTGGTTGTAGTCACAAGTTAAGAGGGTGACACTAAGCATTGTTACATTGGGCAACTTTCTTCAGCCCTGCCAGTAGGCACTGCACAGTTGTAACTAGCATGTATATTGGAATGGAAATTAGATGTTTTCAATTGTTATTGTATATATATTGAGTCATTTACAATATGTGATTATATATACGACAAAGAGAAACCAAGAGTACTCAGATAAAACCCAAATCAGATCACAACATTCTATTCATAATTTTGTCATTAAAATATATGGGGACTCACAACAAAACACAATATGATAAAATACCACTTTGGAAATCTTCCGCTGTCAGAAATAAGTATGTATGGTATGATTATGTGCAACATTGTTATTCAAAGAGCATTAAAGTAAACCTTGATTTTCTTTGTTTTGAACTTATTTACATAATATGTTACACTTTAATATGTGTTTTATACACTTTTCTGAAAATCCTGAACTGTAGAGATTATTAAAAAGTGTGCTTTCAAGGCAAGGACAGCAGCAAAGACATATATATGTGATATATTTTCAATGGACATGTTCAATATTTACACATTTAAGTCACATGACAGTTCATAAGTGCTATTCAAGCAGCTACTACACAAGCACAAGGTTTTAATGGTTGTGCCCTGTTGTAATTATGCTCCTCTGCAAAATTGTATGCACCTATACCACTGCTATATAATATACACATCAAATTGTGGAGAGGATTCTTTGCTACAAAAATATCAAAACATTCCTAAAAGGTTGTAGGGTTGTGCACAACTTGGTGCATTTGGCCATATAAAATCAATATTTGAATACTTTTTATAATCGTTTTCTAAGCCTGTTTCAAGTTGCAACATAGTCAACTTGGTCAAGCTGTAACTGCAAGGACCAATTTTTTGTTAGTGACTGATTCACACGCTTATAAGAGAGAATTTGATTATATGGCATTGTATGTGTTGAGAAAAAACCTAAAGTCCCTGCTATAGTTAAGATAATTCACATGCAACATAATTCCCCCCCACACACAAAATATATTTCTCATCTAGTTGACTAGTGACTTACCTCAAGTAGTTCAGTTCCCTTGAACCACTTAACCCTAGCGCGGGGATCAGACAGGAAGCACTCCAAAAGTCCTGGCTTTTTGCGGCAAACTTTGTATGTCTCTGGCAGCTTTTGTGTAAAGTAGTACTCTGGTTCTTTGGCTGTGTGACAAATCAAACATCACTCGTGTTACTAAATAGACACTATTTAAGTTGTTTTTCTCAATTCCTTACTCTATCTTTATTGGGTTTTTTTTTTTATTGAAAATGATCACATTTATGTCTTTGCCTGTCGATTTTTTGCACCAGCTTTTACATGATGGTTCTTGTTTATCAGGTGCGGTATTAAGAATTCCGTGAATGATAGAAAATTCTTGATGTCTTACTTAGTAAATTGGTCACTACTGCCTTTTTTATCGGAGGTAATGTAAATTGATCCAAAGAAAAGTTTAATAATAAGCAAATTGACTTTTACGTGTTGATTTTTGACCTACGATGAAACATAATAGACTTGCAAGCTCGTCTATTTTTTGTTTCACCTTCGGTCAATATGCTATAATTAATGATTCTACACAATTCAACTGAGACAAATCTATATATTTAAAGACACACATATTCAAAGCCTTAAAAAAAAAATTAAAAGTAAGATATTAAAGGTTTATTTTTGCACAAATTCCTGTTCTTGCTGAGAAGGCAGTGGAAAAAACAAGGATTTCAAAAGTTATCTTGTCAATTTTTGTACTTTCACCTGGTATATGTTTCCAAATCTGTATACTAAAATGTGTAATTGATGCAAAGAATAGAAATATGCCTCAAAGCTCTCACCTTCGACATAGAGCCATGCAGAAGTGGTGGCTTCATTACACTGCACAGTGTATTTGCCTCCATCCTCTAGCTTGATATTATTGAGTGCCAGTGTATATTTACAGTCATCACCAAGGAAGTGGTACTTGTGTCCATGGAAGATCTCCATTTTATTCTTGAACCACCTTTACAATCAAATATACAGGAGAGGTTAGCAAATTTAAGTTTAATTAGTCTGCTCAAAATGTGAATACAGTTAAGTTCACTTAAACTCAGCATGCTTAAGACGGATCTTTGCTAATTTGGGACAAAAACCTGATTTCCATATTTTTCTTTCTTTATCTATGTTACTTTTTTTAAGCAAGACTAAATTCTGCTTCTCAAAAAATTTGGTTGAAGCGAGTTTGACTGTATTGATTTATAGCTGATTCCACGGGGCTATGTGACGTACATAACAGATGTTCTAGCCGACCTGATACCCAGGATAGGCACCTGGGAGAGCCCATACCTATAGGTCCTGACTGGTGGTGCGTAGCAGAACAGAAACAGTCTCAAAACTGCCAAAATCATGGGACCACTTAATATGGAATGGGCTTTATATATATCAACCATAAGGACTGTGGAGTAAGAAGCTCTACAAGAAACTCGGTTTGGTAAAAGTCAAAATTCCATGTGAGTAGAAATATCATAAAGATGTCGTGTATCAAACCTTATATGAAATTGGTATTTTTTTCATTGGTCCACCCCTCTACAAATGAGTTTATCTGAATTGCAAAGATGTTTTTCTTTTAAAATTGCACATCTTCTGCAGGTCCTTCATAATAACACAAGTTTTTTAGTATATGTTTTTTTATATATATATATATATAATTTCAATATTTTAAACTAAAAAAATAAAACAAACACAAAACATACTTGATAGTTGCGTTTGGCTTGCAGAACTCCACACTGAATTCAATAGTTGGTTCACCTTCCATACACTTAATATCTTCCAGCTCCAAGTTGAATTTTTCTGGTTCCTGAAAGAGATTCACCCGCAACACATGGAGTCAGAAGCTGACCATAGCAAATGCTTGCATATTCTCATGACTCGAACACTTACACAGACACACACAATATTTTTTACTTTAACACCTAAGGTTAATTCTTTACTTAGTTGATCAGTAGAAATAAAAAAAAAGATGAAAACGTTTGCTTCTATCATAAAAATTCCCTATCCACAAAGGTGCACTATGATAAATGTATTCGTGAAAATGTGGATTAATTAATAGAATGTAATGAATTATTTTACAAAACTTTCATTAAAAAGTCGTACAATGAACCATTTAATTAAATATTTGTAATTAAAAGAATTAATTTTAAGTTGTCAGGTTATACAAATAGACTAGGCAAAATCATCTATAACAGATGTATATAAATGCTTTAAATAGAATTAAGTTAACAGAAGGAAACTAACTTCTTCATTTCTTAATTACAAAGGATAAAAATTGTCAAATGTTGTCACTAATAATGACTTACTAAAATATAACATTATAACTAGGTATGTCAATGGGTACTAGCACTAGATGACAACATTCAAAAGGGTGAAATATAAGAAATATCTATGAATGAAAATTTGCATGCAAAGTTGTGAAACACGTTCAACAGTTGGGGCACATTGTTGTTGAACATAACGAAGTGGCTCTCGTTGTTAACATAAAAAAGAACAGAACATTGAGAAACAACAATAAAAACATAAAGAAACAAATATCAAAGCTAAAAAAACATAAACAAATGTTTACATAAAGATTTGGAGAACAGATTGTATATCGACTTATTTCCATGGTACTAAAATACTACAAGTATCAGGGAGGGACTTGTGGAAACATGTACAACTATAAACTGTTATTATACTATTGTAATAATACAAGTATCAGGGAGGGACTTGTGCTTGG
This sequence comes from Clione limacina, assembly GCA_032362205.1. Taxonomy (NCBI): domain Eukaryota; kingdom Metazoa; phylum Mollusca; class Gastropoda; order Pteropoda; family Clionidae; genus Clione; species Clione limacina. The sequence continues at coordinate 7,966 of JAUUEB010166553.1, forward strand.
AAATGATGTCAGCCTTTCATAACATTTTAGATTGTTTTTCCTTCTCGTTGCCCAGTCATTTGCTGCACATCACAGGAAATATAAACAAAATATATCTTCAGTACGATCAGAATATAGAATCAATAAACTAGCAAAGGTTTGGAACTACCTCAGATTTTGTGAGAATAAAAAGTATAACAAATGTTAGAAAATGTATGAACATAATACTGTGAAAATAACCCAATATACAATATGTTAGGAAATATGAATGTTTAGATACATGAACACATGTTAACATTAAGATACACTGAGACATGTCAAATATTAGGAAACTGACATTAAAGATATGTCAAATCTGAAGAATGTTAAGAAATATTATTATTAATGAGCAGAGGCAAAAGTAGAGGTTAACAGAAATAACAAAGTTAGACATAATATTTAATTTATAAAATAAAGTTACCACATTGAGAAACAATACCTTTTTGTTTAGGCACTTCATGTTAGTTTTGATTGTATTCTAAATTGGAGACTGATATTTTCTAGGTTTTTAATAAAAATGCTCCTTTTCAAAGTAATTATTTTGGCTCAGTTTGAATTTACATCTCTTAGTTTCTAATTTATTTTCTCATCTTTTACACTGAGGAAACTATTGTAAACAAACGGTGTTTTTCTGGCCATAACAATCAATAAAAATGTCCTGCCAATGTCAACTTTCAAAATCTAAAGTAATTTCTAAGTTTATACCAAATTGTGTTTTTTACATTTAATTTTTTGCATTTTATCAAATTGCTACAGTTTTGTTGTAAAATCAAACAGGGTCAGGACTTAGTTTTTTCTGAATGCTCGTTATCAGCCTATACAAAGTCAACTTGATTATTGCTTTACACTTTCATTTTTTTTAAAACATTGGTTCTTCCTTCTGTCCAAATGGTGACCACTGCCAGAGTGACATTAAGTTGAGATTAAGCTTTCTATTTGCTTGGATGTCACCTCTGCAATGTCAGCAACTCTTCTTGATTTCCAACGGATACACAACTTGTAAACAGGACCTAGGCTTAAATTTCTCCAACAGGACTATGTGCTTGCTCCTTCCTATTTGAGAATCTGGGGGTGCATGTGTTCACCAACAATAAAATGTATTTCACATGTGTGGCAAGAGCCGTCATCAGATACAAACATCTAATTATTTTCAAGCTTGTAAATTTCCAAAAGTGGGGATCAAACCACAGAAGTCAAAATGTCCAGTCCAGTGTCTTGACCACTTTGCCACGAATCCCGAAGATTGGAATGATAAAAATTGTTCATTAGGTTCCATTGCTCCATCACTTTTCCTGAGAGGGATTTTCATGTTCATTGAGCTATGCATGCTAATTTTTGTATATGCATCAAACTTCATAATTTGCTCAGATTTCTCACATAATTTTTTTTTACTTTTGAAATTTCACAACTTTTTCTCATTCTTTGTGTTAAAAAAATATACTGACTATCGGTAGCTCTGGTAAGTGCGCTTTGATGAATATAGGAAAAACTTAGCTCCATTTTTATTTTAAATAGTTGAAGTTTTCAGAATTATTTTCAATAAAGGTGAACTAAAAATATGGTTAAAAAAGGAAAGATTTTTTATTTGTCTAAGATCATGCTTGTTGATGTTATGTTATCTTTGAGCAAAAGATTTACTTCAAAAATCTAAAAAAAAAAGAGAGAAAAAATAAATTTTCTAAAGAAGTTAATCAGAATCAATAATTAGCTATTGAAAAATAATTTAGGCTGCTATGTCAGATCAGTTAACCAGAGAAAAAATACAGAAATATTTGTGAGTGATAATAAGGTTAAAATTTTAGAACACATTTCATTTGTTATGTCTGTTAGGATGACATCATATGCAACAATATCTTGTTGTCAAACTTTGGTGTCTACAAGAAAAGCTCCAGGTGTGTGATTATATTATGGGAGGCAGAGCATGGTTAAGTGAATGCAAGATTCCATATCCCAGGGGTTTCTGTAAGTTCACCTCCTTGATGACTTTTCGCTTCTGCAACATGGGCCAGTCAGGGATGACCTCGGCCAAGGAGGCACGGCGCATCTGCATTGATGACCTCCTCTGCTGTTCCAGGGCTTCCAACATATCAGCAGATGGTTTCTTCACAGGACTTTCAAACTCTACAGACTCCCTGCGACTGGCTCTACCCTTTGACTATTAGAATGGAAAAGATTGGGCAATCTAAGCTTCAATCCATAAACCTTATATTCTGCTGCATAAAATCATTAAAAAGGATATGTTCATACAATTCAAAGATAAAATAAGTAAAGCATTAGCTATGAAAATCACAGCATACACCAGAGAGAAGAGGTCAGTTCCAAGGCCAGGATCAAGATTAAATCAATATAGAGCATCTGAAAAAAATATTATTTCACCAAAATGGAAAATTACAAGAAAATTGTTTGAAAGAACAAAGAGTCATCAGACAAAACACTCACACACACACACAAATAACATAAATAAGACCGAGAGTAGCCACACTCTAGTCTGGGACGAAACTGGATTGTTCACCCTAGAACAAATAGAAAACATAGTGATCAACAGATCAATACAAATCGATCAACAGATCAATCGTAAATAAGCAGCCCAACTGCGATGACCATACAAAACACAGAAGCCCAACTGCAATGACGATACATAAACACCAACTTCTTTTAAATATCACCAACGAAGGATTGACAAACTACAAGGAGTGACATAAACAAACACTGCTTTAATTCTATCAACATATCTGTAGCATGCAGTATCAAAGCACTAAGATACTAAGTCTTAAACGACTACAACTTTATAATCAATCATTAAGCTAGACAAGGTTGAAGGGTGAAAAAAACGTTGAGTGTAATCAATTGGTTTATTTCAATTCAAATTTTCTTAACGATCAATCTCATCATCTCATAATTGTTTTCTTAACTAAAAAAAACTTAACTTCTAATTTTTGTCTCTTTAAAAAAATAACATTTGATGAGATTAACCTTTTTCTTGAAAGCGGAGAAGAGCTGTTTGGTAACGCTACTGATTACTTCAGACATATTGCTGTCCCTTATTCTACTAAAATATCAACGAAAGAAGCAAGAATGGCTTTAACATGTTTGTCTGGTATTATTTATGTCTAAAAACATTACCAGATCTTAAAAACATTGATTTCACATGCCCAGCATAAAGCCAGCTTCAAAAAAATGCGACAATACTGCCAGCTTGGATGGACAAAAAGACTTTGCACTGTTTTAAATCATGTGGCTTAATTGTGTAGCATGAAAATTATTATTTCTTAAATGCAGCAAGACATTTTGCAGTCTTATGAAGACAAAAGGTAACCCCAATGCTAGAAGGTACAATTTAAATCCATCATTTATCCCTTAAAAATACACTGAAGTCTCATCATATTTTGACTTGATACAAACTTAATATAATATTTTTTCTTTTCTTAACTTTGGGAATTGCAGACAAAAACACACACACAGACAACTCAAGGGAGGAAACGTAATGAGAAGGTATTCAACTTGGCAGTCAGTTCTTTTTCTCCTTTTCCTTTTCAAATGTCTCATCTTCACGACATGACTAACAGGGTGACAAAAATTGACAACTACAATATCTAGAAACACATGGGCTTCACTGGTCAAAACTGATGATCATGATAAAATATTTTGTGTTTTCAATCACCTCCTTCGGCTTGACTGTGCTTTTGAGTTTAACCTGATTGAAAAACAAACAATGAAATACAAGAGAAATACTATTCTCATTATGAAGTAGGTCTAAAGGCATATGCATATTGTCTCTTGCAAAAACCTTTTTCTTAGCACCTATGACAAGGTTAGACTATTCAGTCAACAACATAATAGAGTTATAAAAAAATTTCTTCAGAACTTTCTGCACCAAGCATTAACAATGAAGGAATTAAAAAGGTCTTCAGGAAGTCAAACCTTAACTGTGATATTATCTTTCATTATTACACATTCATGGTAAAACTTTACAACAGCTAATTTCAATTTCTATTTTTTGTATAACAAATGTATCAAGCCAATTTAAATAATCACACTAGTAACGAAATGCAAAGAGAAATAAAGCATAGAAATAAGAGTTTACATAATAAGATATCTATCGACTTCTGCAATACCATTGATTTTACCAGAATGTGGAAATATAAAATACTATGTGCCCTGAGGTGTATGTAGAAAGGGAGTTAATTCATGAAAATAAAGTATGCCATAATAGTGTAGTTTCCCTTGCATGATTGAGAAAATAGATAAAAACACATCAAACATCAATACTACCTTTTCATCCTCTGAGTCACTACCCTCAGCTTTTTCCACCTTTCTGAGACCCATTCTCATCACTTCAATTTGAGAAAGTCTGCGTCCCTTTTTGTCAACTGGAAATCATATAATCATAATGGTTTGATACAGAGCTTTGATAATGCATGAATATCCTAAACATATCTTATTGAAAAATGTATTTACAATATGATATAAGCTTTACCATGCTTTAAAAAAAAGAAAGTTATTTACTTTAAAAAATGTCATAGAAAGTATTAAAATAAGAGTTTACATTATAAATTTTATCTCAACTTCTGCAATACCAATAATGACTAGAATGGTCAAACATAAAAACTCCTTGTTAGATAAAAAAAAAACCCACATCAAACATCATACCTTACCATCATTTGATAGTTTTTTTTCTTTGAATTAAAATTGTGTTTTAATCTGAAAAAAGCATTTGTTGAAAGATTAAATATAAACTTCATTTAACAAAAATATCCATGGAGTATTGTCATTTACTTGGATACAAATTTATATATTCTTTCTAATATTGCTAAAAGGTATGCACTATTAAACAAGAAAGAAAACTGTATCTAGCAAAAACATCTATGTTTGACAAGAGCTGCTGATGCACAGCAGCAGTAACAGCATCAAACCACAACTAGAAACAGCTCATAAAATACATTAAAACTTGCATAATTTACAAGAGTATTTTTGTCATTTTGATAACATCCTCAAAGGTTGAGAAACATTGAGCAAAATACGATTCTCAAGATCTTTGCCATGATTTTTGGAGTGTAATTAAAGGCAAACATGTGATTAAGAAGAATGGCATAAAACTTGAAAGAAAATTTTTGTTCAGTGAAATAGGGAGAAAAGGGATGTGCAAAAACCGACCAACATGTTGATCAGCCTCCAACTACGCATGACATGTCAACCTGTGCAGTGGATCAGGAAAATCAAAGTGGGAAAGGTATTTTCAGGAAAAATCTGTCTTTGAACTTGATGACGGGGTAACCCTGAAACATTTTAGGACTGCCTATCCCATGATTCATAGAATACAACCAATAAACCTTTGATTGATTGAAAGCAGTTATAGGTAATGCTTAATTTATTTAAAATCAATACAAAAGTATATTGATCAATTTTCTTTTTAATTTTCTTCATTGCGACTCACCTTGATGGTTTAAAGTTTAATGCATCAAAAGAAGCAATCTTAATTGTAAGATTCAATTCTTCTTCACACCAATTTTATAATATGCAAGTTCTATTGTATTTTCTATGCTACAAATCCTACAAAATCAACAAACAAAACTGCAACCTTATAAAAAGGCAAAAAGTAGACAGGTATTCTAGAGATGTCAAACACACAACTATATTCTACATGAGCTATCTTAAGACTATAACTACAGTCACACAGACTATAGTAGCTCTGATCTCAACATTTCACATTCAAAGTTGATTAAAAAAAAGAGAATCATTGTAAGGTAAAACAAGAACTAAAAACATGCTTCATCAAAGTCTAAGTGGTCAAAGAAAAGGTTAGAAAGTTGTTTCTATCAAGTACGAGGCTCAATAGCAAGTTATAACGTCTTATAAGAGATGTTCTTGAAATCCAGCAGAAATGTCTTAGAAAATAACTGTCAAATGAGTTAAAACCAAATCATCAAAAGATTGAGAAATAAAGAAAAACCAAGGCAAGTCAGATTTAATTGTCTTCACGCTTGAAAAAGCCCCTAAAAGAACTAAACAAGAGCTAACAAAGGTTAGAAATGGTAAGGCTAAAGGTGTACGAACTGGTGACAAGAAAAAGAAGAGGAAAAGAAAGAAAAAAAGAGAATTGTGGAAAGTTAAAACAAGAACTAAAAACATGCTTCATCAAAGTCTAAGAAGTCAAAGAAATGGTTAGCAAGTTGTTTCTATCGAGTATGAGGCTCAGTAGCGAGTTAAGTCTTGTGAGAGATGTTCTTGATATATAGCTGAAATGTCTTAGAAAAGAACTGTTAAATGAGTTAAAAGCAAATCATCAAAAGATTCAGAAATAAAGAAAAATCAAGGCAAGTCAGACTTAATTGTCTTGACACTTGAAACAGGCCCTACAAGAACTAAACAGTTGCTAACACAGGTTACACACAGAAAAGTACTAGGCCCATTCCATTATAAGTCTTAAACATTAGAAAAATGAACATTTACACTGCTTGAAGGAATGAAAAAAAGTCAACAGAAATCATTAAAGAGCTAAAAGCGGACTGGAAACAAATGTTCCAATTCTTATTTTATTTTAGTAAAGCATTATTGAAGATTCTACTTAGTTCAAAGGCAAATTAGATGCATTGAACATTCTACTTAGGTCAAAGACAAATTAGATGCATTGAACATTCTACTTAGTTCAAAGGCAAATTAGATGCATTGAACATTCTACTTAGTTCAACGACAAATTAGATGCATTGAACATTCTACTTAGGTCAAAGACAAATTAGATGCATTGAACATTCTACTTAGGTCAAAGACAAATTAGATGCATTGAAGATTCTACTTAGGTCAAAGACAAATTAGATGCAAGACCAAAATAAAAAAAAGAAAGTTCTATGTAAACGGATTAAAGAATCAAAAATCTTAGAAAGAGGAAAAAAATCTACAAGCAAGACACACAAGTTGGCCAACCCAACAAGGTCAGCAAGGACACCAATACCTGTCTCTGAAACAAAGAGAAAGAAAACACTGTAGTTTTCAAATCAAGTCACAAATTGTTGTTTTTTAATATGACATAGCACACTTATTAATTTGTATCTCATAACATTTGGAATAAATGATAACAAAACAACAGCCACACATAAACAAGTGGCTTCATGAAACAACAACATATTTATTCAAAATACACACATCATTCAAACTTTAATGAAATAAAAACAAAACAAAAGCCATACATAAATAAGCGGCTTCATGAAACAACAAAGTATTTATTCAAAATTAACAAATCATTCAAACTTGAATGATTGATAACACAACAACAGCCACACATTATCAAGTGGCTTTATGAAACAAAAACGCATTATTCAAAAGACACAAATCATTCAAACTTGAATGATTGATAACACAACAACAGCCACACATAATCAAGTGGCTTTATGAAACAAAAACGCATTATTCAAAAGACACAAATCATTCAAACTTGAATGATTCAAAACACAACAACAGCCACACATAAACAAGTGGCTTTATGAAACAACAGCGTATTATTCATGCTGTACACGAACATAAAGATAATATTATTCAAAGTTTTATACATTCTTCAAATTTTGAATGTATAGTGACATGAATTCAGAACCACATACTTGGACATCCTTCAAAGTCCTTACCTGATAAATATACGGTTTTGCTTTGTTATCAACATTGTTGTATCGCAACTTCTAAATGATTCTATTATACCGTTGGGGAAGTCTATTCTATTATAGTTAAGTTATATTGAAGCATCACAACTCATGACTGACCCATGTGTATAGTCATGTTTCCCTTGCTTGTTGTATATTCACACACTCATAACCCTCATGTATTGTAGATTGTGGTTACATTTACGTTTTTTATCTAAAATAAATCATCTTGAGTATGGCTTTGTACAGATCTTTGTGGATTTGCCAAATGGTGATTTTGTCTCTTATTTTGTTTCAACTATGGTGATCCAGCTTCCATGTATTTATATAGGTTCATCTAGGTTGACCTGCTTGACTAAATTACCACTTACTACACTTCTTGCAACAACTGGGTTGCTGTTGTGTATTAAGAAAAAAACAATCATACTTTATCAAACAATCCAAAAGATAGAAAAAACAACACATTCCAATTGATACAGGACCAATTGTTTTGGCTAAACCCTGTGTTTCATAACATACTCTATAGTTTTATTTCTGCATGTCCTAGCTCAACTGCCTTAAGATGTGATAAAGAAACGCTAACAACAAAGAACCATAGTTATGTGACCTAATGACGTAGTGAAGTTACTGGTGTTTTCAGAGCTGCCTCACCACATAATAAGCCTCTGCCAAAGCAGTAAAAGGCAAGGGGGGCCCTAACCTAACAGCTACTTAAAGAAAGAAATATGTGGGGCCTTTTGGGAACTGCCAAACATGTCCATGCGTAAGAACATTGGCAAATATCAAAATTGGAAGAAGATTATGACTTCAATGAATGAACAAGATAAGAAGCCTCTGTAAAAAAAAAGACAATGAAAATCCTGTCTTTCATCCATCTTTCATCTTGGCTTTTACCTGGCTTCAACTGACCCCAGTCAACATCTTCATCTGTATCTTTTTTCTCAGCAGCTTCCCTGAAACAGACAAATGTATTTCATAAACTTCTATAATGCTGATAATCTATGTGTAAAAGAGGAGCGGGAGAACTAGATTAAAACAAAAGTAAGTTTGTAAAAAGACCATCAATCATTAAAATGGGTCACAAATACAAAAAGGCATCAACATAAAAAGAATATTTGAACGAGAATCTTAATTTAACCAGAAATCAGGAGAAATTAACTGATTTTCCATTCAATTCTTAGTTCAGAGTTTATGTATGTAGCAGAAAAAGAGAGTTGAGAAGAAATTTGAAAATCAGGTCAATTAAAAAACACATAAAAATTAACAAAATATGGAAATGATATGAAATAAAATGAAAGAGTATTTGAATGGGTAAAAAATGCACATTTTACAAAATGACTTACCCACTAGCCTTGAACGAAGGTCATCAATACTTTCAATTTGTATTTAACACATATAATAATTGTTTTTTAATATTTCAAAACCTTTTGAGTTGGTATTAGGGAAACAGAAGTCATTGGTTATTATCCCAGTAATGGTATAATGGTAAGTTTGGTAGATACCAAGAACCAGTATTTAAGCCGGACTGGGATAATAATGAGAGGGCAATATATTTAAGAAATATATACGAATACATAATTGATATTTTTCTGTAATATATTCATCATCATGCATACAAGCATATACAGAGGCTATATTTCATTGCCAAAGATGTGGGATTATAATTTCATGGCAATATGAGGAGACAAAACAAGGGAAGTTGTTTACTTAGCGAATTTGCAGTGGCTTTAATGGTAGATAGCAGGATACAGGCAACAATTTTTGTGTAAGACTTAATGAGGTTTTTGTAGGTTTTTCAATCATATTCTGGTTGAAAACTTGGATAATAACCTATTTTTTCAATCAGGCTTGGTTAATAAGGCCATTCTTATATAAGAAGAAAAGCGCATCATGGATAAAAGGACGGGGATAAAAACGGGAAGGATAGTGCACAGAGAGTACTGCCTCAAAAGAGCTTGTCCTATTCTTTTTACATACAATTTGTTCATCTTTTATTTTCTCTTAAATAAAAACAAACATTTACTCAGACAGTAAGATTTTATAAGAAAGATCCTACTCTATTACTCTGAATGTACAATAGATATAAAAGACTATTGAGGAATGTGCTGTGGATATATGGATTGTGGTAAAGCAAAAGAGCAAAACCTGGAAAGCAAAGACATGCAACGATTAATGGCAATAACTATCATTTAAGGGGGGAGGGGGCACCTGAAATACCCAAAATTGGGTTTTAAAAATCAATTTTTTATAAATTTAAAAATCTTTAACCTTCCCTTAAATCAGTTTTTAAAAGTTGTATGTGAAAAATGCATATTTCTAGACATGTGGGGGATGTTGGTGATTTTATATTATCACAAATTCTTTCTGATTTTGATAAAACTTGACACAAGTAGCCAATAACATGTATATCTCTTATTTGTATAGAAAAAATTAAAGGAAAATGATAAGCGGTTTGAAATGCTAAAAAAATATTTTTGCTACCCTTTGATAAAGTATTTCAAAACTTCATGAAAAGAAAACTTATAAGAATACATAAAAATCTTCAATACAAAATTGAGATATGCACATTCTTAACAGCATGTAGAGTATATGTACAAATATATTAACATACCAAACAAACCTGATATGAATATTGTATCTGTGTTAGTATGTTGTCACACCATAAGGTATAATATTGTTTCCTTGTTATCCCCCTTACTATTAAACCAGCAGTAGAGTATGGAAGTTGTCAGTATTGAAATCTTCACTCAAACAAAGTAAGTTATCAAACATATGTATTATCACTGCACTCAATCAATATGACTACAGATAAAAGCTTATATTCACAATTGTGACATCAAATTGACTACTTAGGAAAGGGTCTATTCACAATTGTGCATCAAATGGACTACTTATGAAAGCTTCTATTTACAGCTGTGGCATCAAATGGACTACTTATGAAAGCTTCTATTAACAGCTGTGGCATCAAATGGACTACTTATGAAAGCTTCTATTCTATTTACAGCTGTGGCATCAAATAAAGAATGAACTACTTTTGACAGCTTCTTTTCACATCTGTAAGGGACTTCTTAAAAAAACTTCAATAGTCATCTATGACATCAAACAAACTACTTATGAAAGCTTACATTGGCATCTGGGGCAACAAATCAAATACTTATGAAAGCCCCAGAAATGGTGACTGGGACCACTGTTTTTCAAAGGCATGAAATTCAACAACGAAGAACAAAAAATAAATGAGCTAAATGCCTTCAGTCTTTTGAATGTTATAAGCAACACAGAATGTTAGAACAATTTCATAAGGAATGTGTATCTCCTTATAATCTGTAATTTTATCTCTCTCCAAGACTACCTGTCTTGTAACGGGTAATTTTCTATTAAATAGCACAGCAGGAAACACACAAACACTCGTGTATAAGGTAAAATGAACATCACTTAGAACTCGATAGATACATACTTCTTTTTGTTGACATTCCTGCAAAAGTAATTTGTTAAAAGAAGGTTAAACATACATCATGCATGGATTAAAGATTAATTCTGAGAGTTGACATCTTTTTGTTTTGTGTCAATTCTAAATCTACACATTTATTCAACAATGGAGCTCCTGGTAGTAAAGGGTTCTCAGCATAACTTTGTTATAAACATATGGAGGTCAATGTCATGTGGGCGTCAACTGTCATGTAGGGGTAAAATATCAATTTGAAATTAAACCTATGTAATATTAAGGTCAAATGTCATTTGGAGTCAAAAGTCATTTTGAAGTCAAATGTCAGGTTGGGGTCAATGTCGCATAGGGATTTAAAGGCGTTTGAAGCTAAATGTCATGTGGAGGTCAAATTTTAATGTTGTGGTCAAACGTCAATGACAAATTTTGAAACATTCTGGGCAGGTATAACACTTAAGACCAAAATGTGATATTTCTTAGAATGATTTTAAAACTTTGATAACCATCCTTTCAGTTTTCAATCTCCTTTACATGACGGAAGTTGACAAATATCAATTTCCTCCTTTATATGCAGCATGACAAAGGTGTATCATCACACAAAGATCAAAGTGCTGCTAGTGTCATAACAGGTGCAGACATTTGTTTCAAGTAAAATGCAAATCTAACAACAATCAAGAAAGATTGTATTTACACACGGAAAAAAGAGTGAATCTACAATCAAGAAATTGAGGTGAGCATATTTTTAAAAGAATACACTTAATAAATCATAATGAAGGATAATGCAATCAATAAAGAGAATGCATAATGCAAAAATAAAAATTATGGTATACACAATTAAGGAAAAAAAAGTACAATCATCTATTGTTATGCTCTAACTAACGTCTCTAGGAATTATGCACATTTCAAACAAATATTAGAAAATATGCATTTAATATTAACATTAATAAAATAAAATTGGATGTTTGCAAATTTAAAAACATGATTATTCACAATGAAATCCATTCTTGTGTCAAAGAAAGGGTTACAAAAAACAGATATATAAAAAATCCCACTATCGAGAATTCAACAGGCTTTTATTTCAGAAGCAAAATCAGCAACATGTGACACCTTTTGCGGAGAGGTGTGACATATGTGCTTTATCAGGGGAGGTGTTACATAAGTTCTTTATGAGGGGCCGTGTGACATATGTGCTTTATGAGGGGAGGTATGGCATATGTGCTTTATGAGGGGAGGTGTGACATAAGTGCTTTATGAGGGGAGGTATGGCATTTGAGCTTTATGAGGGGAGATTTGACATAAGTGATTTATGAGGTGAGGTGTGACATATGTGCTTTATGAGAGGAGGTGTGACATATGTGCTTTATGAGGGGAGGTGTGGCATATGTGCTTTATGAGAGGAGGTGTGAAATATTTTCTTTATGAGGGTAGGTGTGACATATGTGCTTTATGATGGGAGGTGGAACATATGCAATTTATGAGGGGAGGTGTGACATATGTGCTTTATTAAGGTAGGTGTGACATATGTGCTTTATTAGGGGAGGTGTGACATATGTGCTTTATGAAGGGAGGTGTGACATATGTGCTTTATGTTGCAGAATGTCACTCTGTCAAGGCATGAAAAGAAATAACACATCACCAGATCTTCGGTGTAAAGCCTTTACATCTAACCATCAGGCCCACTGATTGCTTCTGTCAACCATTTCACAGACTAAGATATCTGGCGCATATGGCTAATGGATCAACAACTGACAGTACAATACATCTCCCTATTTTCTTTTTTTTCATTTATGTCCAATAATAATAATAACCAATTTGCTCTATTCATCTAGATACTCAAATGATCTGAATTGCATGCAGTTATTACATCGATAAAGAAAAAGTCAGCCCTGAGGCCATATCTTATTAAAAATTAAAATGAATTTCAATAACTTTCGACAAAAAGATGCTTTAAATGCGTAACAACAGCCTCTTACTTATGTTTCAGCAAAGCTCTGAAGTCCATTTGCGAATCCTTTGGATCTAAATGAGAGAAAACAAAACATCATCATTGAAAAAAAAAGTTAACAGAACAACATTTTAGAAAAAAATAAGAATGATGTCATTTGTCAAAGCATGCTTATACAATAGGGATATTCCTGCCAGATAAACTGTTTCAAAGTTCTTTTCATATTTTTATTTTTGTAAATAGTAAAGCATTTTTTTTTTTTTTTAACTATTGACTGATTATAGTTAAAGCATGAAATGGAGTTTGAAGCTTCAAGTGAAAGCAAAGATGTTTTACATTTTAGTTCTGATATTAAGAAATTAAAAAGCTTTACTTGGATCTTTAAATATTACTAAAGCCCATTTCCCTGAAAGACGATTGGTGACTTTGAACCAGTTTTCTTTTGTACATTCAAATTTAGGTAAAACATGCAGACTAAAACACATTCAATGACAAGTAAATAAAACACCAGTAAAATACCAGTATTGGGTTATCTGACAAGACATGATCAAACAACAACACACATAAAAAAGAGCATGGCAACTTGAGGAGTCTAGCCCTTTCCTGCAAAAATAACATAATTCAAAAATAGTAAAGAAAAAAGGAATTTTCTAATTTTGTGCAAGAAATAAAGCATCTATAATTCAACAAAATGAAACTGGTTAAGATTTTAAAATGTCTCCTGGAAAAATGCCTATTTTTCTACACAACAAATCTACTCTTATAACAGTAAACAACAGTTAAACAAAAAATGCTTAAACTGAAGCTTTCAATAAACCGAGGGAATTTCAAAGGCCCAATTTGTTTCTTTCTTTGTTGCTTTGGATTGACTCTTTTAAAATCAAAATTTTCCCCTCTTTAAAACGAAGAGAAAAAATGATCATTTTGAGGTGGGAATGACCATTTTTGTAGCTCACCCTAGATCATTTCATTGATACTCAATACTCCTTTTAAACCAAAACTATATAAAAAACAAAAGTCAAGCAGATTTCGTTTTAACCGTTGTTTACTGTATATCATTGAATCAAACAAACAAGCTACATAAAATGCTGAGCATTATTTTCTTTCTGATCAATAAAAAATCATGTGATGTTTGATTTGACATTAACCAACAACAAAAGTTGTAAAAGTATTGCCTACTCATTGCATACTGATATTTCATATAATAATATGATGCCTTCCATTGAAAGGTCTTTAGAGATATTGCCTTGTAAAAGTGATAAGGGTGTGTCCCATCCAAATATTTGTTTTTGATGAATTCACTTTCCTCTGCCATTTTACTTTAAGAATAATGAAGATTATCACACAAATTAATTATTATGTGTTTTGTTTAAATCACACTTATTTGACAGCAGCTTATCTGAAAATATGCTCTTCACAAAAGCTCAAAGGCCATTTTCTCAAAGTTTTGTTTTTCTTAAATCAAGCCTGAAGAAGGCAATTAACACTTTTCATTGAAATGAGTTAATTTGAGTGTCTATATGGGAATAATCTAAAAGGATGCATTTTTGAAATTTTGCAACATGTGTAAACTTTAGATGGGGAGTGTCATGAGTCTGCAATATTTGTCTGTTAATCTTTTCACAGACTGAATGCATCACAACAACACAGATGTTACATTACATGTTATATAACTATGAAATAGAGATGAATTTGAAGATTCTTTAAAGTTTTATGGGAATTATTACAACAGTTTCTAATTTTTTGAAGAGAATATCATCATCTGTGATCAAATTCAAAAGGTTGTTCTTTTTATCAAAACTGTTTGCAATACAGTTACGCAACCAATGCAAATAATGCTCAGCATTAAGAACAAACAATAGCATGCATTGATGATCTTCTAGAAAGTCACAACATTCAACACACACAACAATGCAGAAAGTTGTTTTTGTCTCCATTTAATATCACACTTCAAGAAACAACAGAAATTATGACATTATGCAAATATGCAGACTGTCATATTGGTTACTTTATTTTGGTTATATCCATTTTCTTAGTATTCTTAGTAATCAAAGTTTTTTTTAATTCTTTAATTTTAACTGTGACATAAAGCCAATTACCTGTTATTCACAATGAATGATTTTCTATAGAGGACTAATTCGTTTTTGTGGGATTAACATGAATTTAAGTTATGTGATATTAAGTGGAGATCACTGAACATGAAAAAGAAATGAAGAAAAACAAACTTACCAACTACAACTAAAGTATGATGCATGAACAAGCCAGGAAAAAAGATGAATTCTTCCAAGTTGGACAAAAGAATCCTTCAAAGTTGTATGTCACAAAACGCTCAAAGCAAAAGTCTTGCCGAGATAACGAAACAAAGATTCCACAGAAATCATTCAATTTTAAAAACAAAAGACAATGAACATTGAGTGCACAAAAATAGCTATGACTAAAAGTGCAAAGGTGTGCAGATTTCAAACAGCATACAATACAGTAGTATACAGTTAAACAATAGTATACAGCAGCATACAATAGTATACAATAGTAAACATTATTATACAATAGCATAAAATAGTATACAGTAGAATACAGTAGTATCCAGTACATGTGAGTTCACTTATAACAAAATCGTTTTTAATAAACATCAGTTATAATGAAATAAGGAATTATTTGAGGGGGGTAATGCTAAAGGCGGGCGACCGGTGCGGTGCTTATCTTTCAATATCTGAACGAAAGATAGAATCACGTCTTCTTCTTCACTTTCTCAAACTATCACAGGATCACTGAGTCCGTTCAACCACCTACAGACGGTAGACTGATTCAAAGCTTTGTCTTTGCATACATTTTTCAATCTTTGACAATGTCTACCTGTTTTATACATTCACAATGAAGAAATTCAATCACTGTTCTTTGTTTACAACAAAGTGCCATTAGGGTAGCCATTTTGAAGTGACGTCATTTCCACTGAAACATGTAGCTTTGAGAGTATACCTAAATGTACATTAGTGCACATTTTCAATTAGATTGCATTTTAATTACTCGTTGTATTTAACTTTATGCATTACTTTTTGGATTTCCTTAGTATGTTTGTAGCTCAGGTCACTGGATTACCTTAGTATGTTTGTAGCTCAGATCACTGGATTACCTTAGTATGTTTGAAGCTCAGATCACTGGATTACCTTAGTATGTTTGTAGCTCAGATCACTGGATTACCTTAGTATGTTTGTAGCTCAGATTACCTTTGATCCGTTTCCTTTAATTTGCTTCCATTGCATACTTTTGTTCTTTGTGATATTCTGTTCTATTCATTCACAGTAAATTTAAACGCCTGGGTTATCCTTAACCATTTCAAGAATAGAGCTATACGGCTGTCTTATATTAATATAAGCCAAAGACTGCTGTACTATTTATGTTCTTTTTAGCATGAATAGTATGACCAGTAATAGAGAAGATAGATTACACATCATCTACATCAATCAAATATTATGTAAAATGAGAATTAGAAGAAATAAAACAAAAACAATTGTGTTGGTAAAGAAATACATGCTACATGCCATGCGCAACATGGAAAACAAACCTTTATCATCATAGAGTCTTACATGTTTCAATGAAAAATATCAACAGAAGACACAAATAGTCATTGGATGTCAAGCATTATCAATTAGAATAACTTGATAAATAGTCATTATAAAATCTAATTGAATTTCAACAGATTTCAACAGATTATATAAATATCACTTAGCACTATTTAAATACACAGATGGTTTTAAAGACCAGGGGCACAGCAGACAGAAAGGGAGAGGTGTCAATAACCAGGAGCATATTAGGCAGAAAAAAGGGGAAGATGTTGACCAAGGGTAGATCAGACAGATAAGAGGGATAGTTGTTGACAAAGGGCAAATAGGAATAATGGGAGGGTGTCAATTATCAGGGTAACATCAGATAGAATAAGAGGGATAGTTGTTGACAAAGGGCAAATAGGAATAATGGGAGGGTGTCAATTATCAGGGTAACATCAGACAGAATAAGAGGGGGAGTTGTTGACAAGGAGCAAAGAAATCAGAGTATGAGGGGTGCCAATGTCCAGGGACCCAGCAGAAAGAATGAGAAGAAGAGTTATTGACAAGGGGTAGAGCAGACAGAATGTGAGCGATGTAACTAACCAGGAGTACAGCAGCTAGGAGAAGGGGAGTTGTTGACAGGGGCACAGGAGACAGAAGAGAGGGAGTTGTTGACGCGAAGCGCAACAGCCAGAAGAGAGGGAGTTGTTGACCAGGGGCACATCAGACAAAAAAGGAAGTGTTGTTGATCAGGGGCACAGCAGACAAAAGAAGAAGTTCTGTTGACCAGGGGCACTATAAAATAAAGTTTTTTACCTTTAATGAAGACACTGAATGTGCAGGTATCAGTGATTGCTCCTTCAGATTCAACATTGACAGTGTATTTAGCTTCATCTGTCTGGCGTGTTTTCTTGATGGCAAGGGTTGATGAGGTGCCCGAATGCCTGACTGTGACACGAGAGTCATCCTTAAGCTCGCGAGTTCCACGGTAAAACTTTATGATAGGATTTGGTTTACCTTTAGCGTCCACAGCTACTGTCAGTTTAAGATCATCACCTTTGAATACAAGAACAGATAACTAAATAACTAACTTAGCCTCAAATCTCCATATTAAGATATTTATAAGAGTCTATAGCAGTGATGAGAACTCATCCTCCCAAAAATAACCTGACATTTTTTAACACTTTAAAGGGAAATAAGTTTTGGGGTATTTCTATGACTTTTTTAGGGTTACTCCCTTAAGAAAATACGGAAGTCCTGATAAATCTGGAAAATTCTATTCTCTGCTATAGGGTACTTTACATTGAGTCAGAGGGACATAAGTGTGATGAGAGAACACAACACTTTAAAACCTTTTCGTGGCAGTTTCAGATTCATAAAATGTATGTGAAGTCATAAGATTAGTTATTGTATTGATATTGCAAATTATGAATAAAAAAATATTTTACCCTCGACAACAACTTGATTAACTGGTTTTTCTTTAAGGGCTGGTCCTTCTCCAAGATTCATGACTGGTTTCTTTATAACAAAGAGAAAAGAAATGTATACATAATTAGACCAAATCTACATAATAGTAAAGAAAATAATAATGATAAGAAATAATAAGTAGAATGAGTCAAACATTTACCTTCGAGATTCGATACGAAGCTCTGCCAGGAGCTTTCCACCGCCATCCTGCGATCTTCGTCAGCTTTGATGTTATAAACATAACACTTATGTAGCGACATTCCATGATTAGTCGATGCACTTTACAATGAAAAAAGTCACTTACACACAAGCGCGAGAGCATACAAACATACAACGACAAAAGATTCCTCACCAAAACACATTCCACATGAACAAAACCTATATATATATATATACTATAATAATACACACAAATAATATTAACTCTTTAATAAAGTTAAGTCATAAATACATTGCACCATCTAAACACATGATCCCATCAAATATTATAGCAAAATGATTTTTTTTAATGCGAATGGTAGCTAATGGTGCACACAGTTTGTGTCTAATCATGAAGATCAAACTCCTGGAGGAGCACCTGAGCTTAGAGATGGCATCACTTCATGAAGACAAGTCTATAACCTTATTCCAAGGATAGACTGTAATGTTACTACTATAAGCATTCCGTCACGAGAGTGAAGTAAACCAACTCAAATATTTCTTGTAGATAAATGAAGAAAGAGTGGTTAAGAGATATTTATTGGAAAATAAAAAAATAAGTTTGCTTTGCTAAAATTAAACATAAGAATTTATCTAGATTGTTTTATATAGATTATTTTCAATTTCAATTGCAGCAGAATCATAAGTGCATCATCTTTAATAAACAAGTTTTGATCAAAATCTTATAGAGCAACTTCATTAACAGTCAAACTATTGACTGGTAGACAAACAAATGAAGAAGAAACAAGAGTAACTTACCTTTGAAGTGTCCATGCTGCCTTTCCCTGGTGAAAAAGCAATAATAAAAGGTAAGCTGAGAAATATTACGAGAAATACAGGCAAATCCTGTTCCTCAAATCTTATCTTTCCATAATATTGGAAATAAATGGTATATTGTTATTTCAACATAGTTATTACAGAATTAAACAACCACTTAATCACAATGTAACTTTGTGTCAGATTTTACAAACTGTTTCAGTTTACGCATGTTTTACTGCGTGCATGTTCATGTCTTCTTTATGCAACTAGATCATACAGGAGTTGCTATATGCATGTGTTTTCTATTTTCTCTCTCTCACCAGCCTCCATGCACATGCTTAAAGATTCGCATTATCATAATGAATCAGGATTTAAAATTAAAAAGAATATAACTACATGATAACAAAACCAATCACGTACTAGTCTCACTGTTTATAACACTACTGCACAAAATGTTAAAAACATTCAATATACATTTTAAGAATTATGAAGGACTTTAATGTCATGTGTATTATTGTCAATTCAAGTAGAACTACAGTAGTTAAAGCTATGGGCATAGAGATCAATGTATCATTTGGATAAATTTGGATCAAAATGAATATACAGAGCACAATTACTTAAGCAAGAACACTGTGGGTTCATCAACACATTAATTTGTTGGTAAAGCTGTCAAATTTAATAATATAAGCTTATGCATGAAAAGCTGCAAGTAAAACGTTAATGGTTTTAAATCGTATTTTCAAAAGATTACAATTTTTCAAACTTGTTCACAATAGCCACCATATATATATTGATCAAAGCTTACTTACCAGTAACAACTGAGACTCTGTTCAAACAAACCTACAAAATGCATCAAGGCTGTCCTTGAATTGCCTAAGTTAATGTAAATAAAAAAAAAGACTTACCTTGACAAAGGTGAGTTTACACCAAGAAGATGACGCCAGACTTCAAATGCACTTGTTTAATTGCAAAACAAACATTATGCAGCGATGTTAGTTATCTTTAATCACATCAATCATGCATTAGTCAAGAGACTTAGTCCATAAACAATTGTTTTCCCATCCAGGTTTCTTAGCTACACAATTAGTTATTCTTTACATGTAACGTTGAACAAATATATATATATTAAAGACTTATAAGTCTGACGATGATAAGGATAACACTTCATCATGTACAGCTAGATTAGACATTTTTTGAGTGCAATGACAATATCTTTTTCATCCTTCTTTGAATGAAAAGAAAGATGAAAAACAAGACCTCTTCCATCATTTCACCCTCATTTTAGTTTAATGAAGATGCAAAAGTTATGTTGTTAAGTCAGGAACTATTGATAAAATCAGTTATCATTAGAAACATATTTGATTATCAGCAATTTTTCAACATAAAGACACTCATCCATTCATGCAAGTGTTTATCAAAGAGGTGCAAATTATGAGGACCAAAAATTAAAATAATGAAATGCAAAGTAATGCCCCGAAAATAAAGTCCTGAAATATTGCAATTATTGAGTTTTAAATTGAATTGTGTGCTATAAATAGATATTTCATTTTCTTATTGCTTCAAAGAGTACAGAATGTTTTTGATACAGTTACAAAAATATAATCATAAGAACGATTTTAATCCATTTACCTACAAGAGAATTTGGAAGCTCAGCAGGAGCAAATAAATGTTCAATAGGAAGATCATCAGAATTTTGTTATCGTCTTTGTACTTGAAAATATTTTAAAATATCCAATTTTTTTTCAAGTTGTTTCTTAATGATTTCTTAATGATTAGAATTAAAATTGTGTGTATTCTAAATACAAGGTGTCCAGAAAGAATTGGAAATTTTAAGCACCTTTCAGAACTTGTTCCATTCTACCCTATACATCTTATGCATTCTGTGGCCCATCTGTCTTTTAAATATATAATTTCTGATTTTACAAGCAAAATATTGTTGCAACAGTCTAGTTGTCAAAATGAACTGCTGCCTAATTATGAAATCTAAGATATGATAAGTATGAACTGGGGTTTAAACTCCTGTTCTTCTGCTACCTATGTGTAACACCTTATCATTTTGGTCATTGAGGCTGTAAACAAAAGAACCTACTGTAGAAACCAATTTTGCAAAGAGAGTGCAAAATCATATTTCAAAACAAAAATAGAAGTAACAATTTTCAATGCCTTGCTATAAAAAGACCAAGCACTATGACATATTCAGTAGGTGTAACTTTCTGGACACCCTGTACATTATCTGTAGAGATAAGGGGCATGATGCTTCTATGTGCTGTGCTGCCCCTCTCACCTTCGTTCTCGGACCACTCCTCTGGATCGTTGGGTGTTCTTCTCTCCTCGTCTGCTTCATACCCCGTGTCTGTCTCTTCATCATCATCATTGAGATTATCTTAGCAAGATGTACACAGAACTCCACATTCAGAGGCAAGCAAAAACGGGGAATCAAATAACAAACAGCAAATTTGTGGAACACCTAAGCAAATTTAAAAAGGGGATGGCAACATTCTCAAAGGTGTTTTAAATAGAAAAAAAAGAAGCACTTAATACTTAAAAGCTTTTTATATACAAGTTCTAGATATCAGGTTTTTATAGAAAGCGACAATATAAAAATCTTAAAGTAGCTGGAACAATTATTTTGAGCTTAATGAGCAGACAGGATTTCATCTTTGCTTTTTTTCTCTTTTCTTTCCTCAAGCCACTTCTCACAATTTTCATAAATTACCATTTTTATTTTAACAATTTATAACATCCCATTCAAATACTTGAGTAATGTAAATATGTATATAAATGTTCAATTAAAGGCAACATTTTGAAAATGAAAAAAATTGCAATACTTATCGTGGGAAAAGAATTAAGAATAAGCAAAGTTGAAACCCTGACAGGGAAACATAAATATCAGGTTAAACATAGAGAAGAAACACAGAAAAACTTAAGAAAAAGTGAAGTGTAAAGGATTGTTTCTCAAACTCATAGAGTATTGACATCTGTTTGAGGCTCCTTAACACTAAGCAGATTCTTTAGCTTTTTCACTACACATAAAACTATTAATATAATCATCAAAATACATAAAGAATTTAAAAAAATTGCTTTTACATAACAAATTATGTTTGTAGTTTAACTAAAAAATATTCTTATGATTAGTTATTAGTACTTTGGCTATAGTGACCAGTTAATATACAATGATTGTTCAGATTAATATTTGTTTATTTGTACAACAATGGATTTAAAAACTAGCGAATTAACATAATTTCACATTCCTGTTATTGAGTCAATGTTTTATTTATATTTTAATTCATTGAGGGATATAATCATACAGCCAATTTAATGATGGATACATACTAAAGCTAGAGTTATAGATTAATACTGACATCGTCATCAGACCAGTTATTATACATATGCCCTGATTAGTTGCATATTTGATGCTTCAGATTGTTATTCATCTGTTTGTTAAGTATCTATGGGTTTACATCTAGGAGACCTCAGATATCAGTAACGAGTATGAGTGTAAAAAACAAGGCCAATTAAGCAGACGTAGTGCTCAGTGCTCCCAACATTCTTAAGGTAATTAGGTTCACAAATTTGAAATTATTTGATCAGAAGACCCAGAAAATAAGAAAAAAGACTTGATATTTTTATACGGTTGGCATTATTAATTATAAATAAAAGATATCCACTAAACTCTTTTTTTCCCAGAAAAATCACATGATAAACCTTCAAAATTTATTGCTAGCATTAAAGACAAGACAAAATTTTTAAAATGGAAGATCTTGTTTCTGAGGAAAGTGGAAGCACTGAATACCTATCATGGTTGGTTGTCAAATAGTTGAATATAGCAGACATAAATCTGAGACAATGTTAAATAGCGGATTAATATAAGACGCGAGTGGATCATGCTGATCACTCTTATCTCAAAATTTATCAAAGGTTATAGTTCACATTTGAGATTGTGTTTATGTTTATAAGACCTCTACATTTTTACCTTAACCGCAACTGTTAGATTCAAGAATATCTAAGTAGTAAGATAGAGAGTAGTCGGTGCATAAAGAGTGAACACAAGCAGTGAAAATGCTGAAAAAAAGAAGCAAGAAAACCATAAACAACTAGGTTGAACAGGAAATATTTTCGAAGATAGGTTCTTGAAAGCTGCAGATCTCTGCTATTATATTTGTCATCAATAATTAACCTGTGATCAGAAAAGCCATCTGATTAAGTACGTATACAGGATTAGCAAAACAATCTAAGAAAAGAATGTTCTCAAAACTACTTATTAAAATAAGAAATAAGAAATGAAATAAAAAGTCAACGATCGAAGGAAATATTCTTACACAAGGTGCTTCAACATCACCTGGAGTTAGAAAATAGACAACAAATCTGACAATGAAGTCAGCAATGACCATAACAGGTTAAATGTTTGATCATAATTTGAAAGAAAAAGCATTATAAGGATATCATCAAAACATAGCCCTCTATTTTTGAACATTTAATTGGAATCAGGAATCTTTCCACAAAACGTAATGTTGAAAATATAAAACAACAATGTATGTACTGTTCTATTGCAGAAGCCCTAGTGAAATACACAAATATTTGAAAAATCACTTGCAGCTAATTGATAACACTTGGAAATCAAGTGCCATGTCATTGGAATGGGTAAAATAAAAACATTTATTTCATGAAAAGT
This sequence comes from Clione limacina, assembly GCA_032362205.1. NCBI lineage: Eukaryota > Metazoa > Mollusca > Gastropoda > Pteropoda > Clionidae > Clione > Clione limacina. The sequence continues at coordinate 31,640 of JAUUEB010166553.1, forward strand.
GCCCTTTAAAGGTATACTAGAAGACAAGCGGTTACACAAAATCTGTATTCAAGAGGTCTGTATTCAAGAGGTCTGTATGTGTGTGTGATCTAATAACAATAAAGGAATCAAAGGTGGAGATTTTTTAAAAGATGACAAAGAGGAACAGAGATTATAGCTTTCCATTATTGACATGTTCAATGCAGGAGCCAACCAAAGCAGCAGATATGGAAATGATCGGTTGAAGATCAATCTTAGTTTGGGATGTCCTGTACATTTGATGAGCACATTTTCATTTAACACTTTCCATTAATGACATGTTCAATGCAGGGCCAACCAAAGCAGCAGATATTGAACATTACACAAGACTCTAGCAAAGGATTCTTTTAAAAAGAAGTTTTCTTTGAGTAGGTAAAAATTTCTTGCATTTAAAAGACATACAACTCTAGGAAAATAAAGTGACAACAATAGAGTTGTATTCTTAGACAAATCCAGTGTAGCCCAAGAGCATTAGACATTCATGTGGACAAAATGTAACAAGATGAATTTCTCAGGAACTCTTCTTGAATAGTTTCTGATTGCTGAAACCTTTCTGGTTGCATATCCAATGAGTCACCTAAATTCCTATTGAGCATTTTGCATAATTGGCATTAATCAAATAAAGTTGTGAAAGGGAAAAAACAAACATGGATTTCAGCAAAAAGCTACATCAGTCTTGATTAATATCAAGATAAAATATACATCTGTTTTCAGGATACTCTTCTGGTATGCAACTAAAATTGATGTTTCGGGAAGGTTTCCTGAAACATTTTTGTCCCACTTTATATAAATGATTTGCTAATGCTCTTGGGCTGATGGTACAATCAGTTGAAGTGAGGAGAAGAATCCTACAAGAATCATCAACAATGATGGTATCTCACATGTTTATTTAAGATACTAGTAGTACTGATAACACTGGTAGTACTTCAATGTTATTAGGAAGATAATGATATATCACAGATGTCAAGTGTTTGTACATAGTAGTGAACAATTCAAATACACGATGCAAGATATCATTCCCATGCAACATACCTTCTTCTAACTCTTCCAATTCCAAAATAGTTGTTGGCTTTTTTTTATAGTGCCTCCCACCTTTGGCCTTATTAGGTCTTTTCACTTTTTCACCTTTCTCTTCTGAGTCTGAGTCTGTATCATCCTTAGGTTGTACCCCTTTTTTCAAATCTCTACTCCCCCTGTGGCTTTTTCCTACTCTACCTGCATCTTCCTCATGGTCATCCACAACAATGGATGGAGCAGCATTCTTTTTGGGTTCCTCCTTCTTTTTCTCTACAGGTGCTTCCTTTACTTCCTCTGGCTTCTTTGGTGGCTCTTCTACCTTCTTGACCTCTACAGGCTTCAGTTTGGGCTCCTCTACCTTCTTGGGTGGCTCTTCTACCTTCTTGACCTCTGCAGGCTTCAGTTTGGGCTCCTCTACCTTCTTGGGTGGCTCCTCTACCTTCTTGGGTGCCTCCACTTTCTTAACCTCTGCAGGCTTCAGCTTGGGCTCCTCTACCTTTTTGGGTGGCTCCTCTACCTTTTTGGGTGCCGGCTCCTCTACCTTCTTGGGTGCCTCCACTTTCTTAACCTCTGCTGGCTTCAGCTCGACTTTCTTAGGTTCTTCTGGCTTTTTAGGTGGTGGCTCTTCAACTTTAGGTGGTGCTGCCTTAGGTTTGACTTCTTCTTTAACTTCTTTCTTCGCTTCAGCTAAAGATATAGAGGGAAGGATATGAACAAGGAAGACAAATTATCAAATTGAACACTATGATTCCTTACAACAGGAAAGGATGGATGGGACAAACTCATGCATAATATTGGTAATGATACATATAGATGCTAAAATATTCACTCCTATTAGACTACTACATAGTTTTGTCCGGAGACTAAAAAGGAGAATAATGAATAAAACTTTTCCTTTCTGGCCGATATAATGACAAAAAATGATAAATACCTTAAAATAAAAATATTTTGACCCATTGGCAATGCACAGTACTATCCTTGGTACTATACACTTAAAAGATTCAATCTCCTTAGAGACAGCTTGCCATTTTACACAATGACTAACTCCTCTTTCCAACAATATTTCCAGGTTTGAAGGTTTAATTTTTGTCATAGTTCTTCCTTTGTCTGTGGAAAGCCTCTTCTGCTATTGTTTTATCAAATGATCTTCAAAAACTCCAAATAAAAATAGGCATTGGCCCTTTAGTCTAAAGTCAAAGTAACATTCAAAATTCAAGACAATTTAGAGTAATACACATGTTGCTTAATACCAATACTAAGATACACAACTAATAGTGTAGTTTTTGTTCTCTTACAAATTTCAAGCATCACTTTATTGTAAAATTGATCTAAGATCAACTTACAGGGTGACAGCCAGCCTGCCCACATTTTGTTCCAGGATGATCTTTCAGGGGAATGTCCAGGGGCATATGCTTCATTTCCAGGGGCAAACATATATTTC
>JAUUEB010166554.1:0-23102 GCA_032362205.1 Clione limacina
CCCAACGATCTCGTACATTCTCAGCTTCCTGGGAAGTATACAAGGGACGCTGCCTTAGGCATGTTGCCTTAGTAATCACAATTACAATCACTGCCTATATTAATAAGAAGAATGTTCATGAGAGCATTTTTATTTTTAACTTAGTATTTCTTTTGTACAGCTATAACCTTGAATGAAATAAGGAAGGAAAGTAAAGTCTACAAAAGAACTTAAACCGCTTGTTTTCTGAAAATAATATGTTTAGTTTTTGTCTTAATTGAAATCAATCAAACTACTTGAACATATTCGAATGCAGATTATCTGGAGTCATGTTTGATTCAAGATAAAATCAATTTACCTCAATGGCTCTTTGTTGTGACGTGTAGACAATCATTAACGTCTGAAGAAGCGACCGAGGCAGTTGCAAAACATCACAACCTTTCACAACAAAGAGTCATTGAGGTAAATTGATTTTATCTTACTTGAATATACTTTAGGATTGATAATTAAAATAAGAATACTTCCTTGCATTTTTATGAGATCTCTAAAGAAAAATTCATGTCTTAAATTTCCAGGGTATCGCAGCAATAGCTGAGGTTTGGGAAACTTCAGAACTTGATATTGGACCATACAAGGATAAAGGACACTATAAGCTCAAGTAAGTCATTTCTCATGTTATTGCATGACTTAAAACAATAGGGTTAGGTTATTGTGTACTCTATCAACAAGAATAACAGGAAACAAATATTTAATTACAGCTCAGAAGGAGTTAAGGACAGATTTAGAGCGAGATGCATTTTTAAAGTTTCATCATGAAGCTTAACAGAACATGTCAATTAAGGGTAAAAAATATATCTTGATTTGTAATAAGCCCAAATAGGATCTTTTCCATGGCACATTAGACAATGCTCAGAAATAATTTTGTTTGACATTGAAGTGCAGATAATTAATGATACTTGTAAAGTGAACAAACTTTGGCAGATTAGGGTTTAAAAATCTTACATATTTGTTTTATATGACTATTCTAATTATTTCTATGATATGTTAGGACAAATTTCATATTCTTGATTTATCATCAAGTTCTTAAACCCTTCCTTTTGTTTTGATGATTATTTAGTCTTTTTCTTTTGTCATTGCACATGTGAACAAGGAGTAGTTCTACATTTGCAATGGTCTAAAAGGCTTTAATTTGATGACCTGTTTTGAAGTTACTGATTTTCAAAATTTAGCAGATCTTTTTTGAGAACCTGATGTAAGATGCTTTACTCTGTCCAACAGAACCGCAGAAGAGATCTTCCAGGCTCTTGAGGATAACCAGGTTCAGCTTTCCACCATGAAGGCATCTCGCTTTGTGAAGGCCTTTGAGAAAGAGGTTGACCACTGGGAGAGGACCTTGTCCCTCATCATGGAAACTGTTGAGATGTTGCTCACTGTGCAGAGACAATGGATGTACCTTGAGGTAAGTACACATGGATTAGGATAAGCTTTTCTTTTTGTATGGAATAAGTTGATTTCGATGAAGACAGACAAATATATCAAAGACTTTCACATGAAGTAAATCTTTAGTTTTTGGCTCATTCTGAAAGAATACAAAATAAATATATTGTCATGCATATAAAAAAGACTTTTAATATTTTTTTTTTAAATATTTCTGACTGTCATTCTTAACACTTTTTGATTAACAATGACATTTAACAGAATATATTAATATCCAAATTGTAGGGAACAAACAACAAAAGTCCAGTATTCGGTTGCATGGAGATCTTTTTAACACATTATTTATATAAATCAAAATAGATACAAAAAGTTATACATGTTCAATGGACATTTTAGCTCAGTTAGACAATGATAAAATAATCATCCAGTAAAAATATTTATACCACTATTAATCTCATCTACTGATCATATGCAAAAATTAGTCTATTGGACAAACCATATTAAGATTAATGAAGATCAGACAATTGTAAGCACTTTTGTTAAGCTTTTTTGTTTTCTTTTTATCTTAATTCTATATTTCATCTTTAGTAGCATCTATTTATCTTGTAAAAATAATCTTCTTTAACGTTTAGAATATTTTCCTCGGGGAGGACATCCGCAAACAACTGCCCCGTGAATCAGCTGAGTTTGACAATATCAACAAAACCTGGAAAGAGATTATGACGAGGCTCAACGGTGATAAGAACGCACTGCGTGGAACCCACTTCCCTGGTAAAGATATATTGTTTATAAATTTTTAATGTTCAAATATAGTCTTAATTATATTCGTAGCTAAAGAAAAAAACACAACTTCAGAATGCACTTCCCTAAAGTAAACAGTGGTTTAACCGAAATCCATAAGACAATCCTTTTGCTTTTGGTTAATACATAGTTTTGGTACGTTGATTTGAGCTACAAAGGGATAAATTAGAATTAATTTGTTCTAACAACTATTGAAAAGGCAAGTTATAGTCTGCACTAATTTATTTATGTGCTTTGGTACCACTTTAACACATATACTACTATTGCTTTTGCTTGTTTGACTGCGTTGAATCCTTCTGGGTTTTTTAATTGAGAAGTCATGGTAAATTTGTAATGAGATGGTCTAGTATGAGCTTGAAAATAGTAATGTTTACTTCAGAATATTCTTAGTTATTTTGGTTAAACGAGAAAAGCAGAATTGTTGAGAAATAAACCTAATCCCTCTTGTCCTCCTAGGTATGCTGGACCAGCTGAATGACATGAATAGCAAACTGGAGGAGATCCAGAAGTCTCTGGACATGTACTTGGAGACCAAGCGACAGATCTTCCCAAGATTCTACTTCCTGTCTAACGATGACTTGCTTGAGATTCTTGGACAGTCAAAGAACCCTGAAGCTATTCAGCCACATCTCAAGAAATGCTTTGATAACATCAAATCATTGAAGATGACAAAGGTGAAAATCATAACAAGTGTCTGTGTCTGTCTAGTTTTCTGTCTTACTGACTATCTGTCTGATTGTCTGTTTATTTGTCTGTCTGACTGACTTATCTGTCTCTGTTAGTCAAGTCACCGTCTTCAAGGGACCATCCAATATTTTCAACATTTTTCAAAATGAAGGGGTGTTCTAGCTAGTGTAGGCTTTTAAAAAGAAAAAAAATATTGATGTATATTCTTGAGAAAAATCAAGATTTTTTTATCAGAGGGGAGGGAGGGGTTCATGAAAAAGATACTCTGTGTACACTTGTGAAAATGCTGGACAACCCTTAACCAAAAACTATAGATCAATTATATAGACTACATACTTACTATAAGCTTATTGGAGAAATGCCATGTTATTATTGAAACACCCCTCAAATTTCTATTTACTTTACTTTTGCAATATTACATCATATCATGCCGCTTATAACAACAACTTATTATTGGGGCTGAAATGACAGCTTGACTGAAACACTTTTTAAAGAAAGACATCATATACTATTTCTGAACAGTATGGAACATATGGTCTTTCTGAAATCAATAACTCACAAGGAAATTTAATTATAAATATATATAATTTTGGCCCATGTGGAGCTTGATATAGTCATCGTTATCGTGAGGGAACTATAACGATAACCCAATGAAATTAAAGGTCAGTTTCTGCTTATCTTAACCCCTATGTATTTGACGGTTTGTTGTGCAGCGTAATGATGATTTATTGGAAGAAGTTTGCATTCTTCTGTCATAAAGAGTAAATTGGTAGTGTAGGGAGTACATACTTTGTTTTAAGTTGCTTCTTCATAGTATATATATATACTCCTTGCTTTAGCACACTCCCCCCAATTGCTTTAAGTTAATTTATATCTTATTCTTGGCATTACAGGCAGGTGTCCAGCAGAAATGGGAAGCTGGGGGCATGACCTCTTCTGAGGGTGAGTTTGTAGAGTTTGGACATGCCGTCTTCCTGGAGGGACCAGTAGAGGTGAGTGTATGCAATTGAAATCATTTTTCAACTAAAGGTTGTATTTTGGTAATAGAAAAAGAAAAGAAAAAAGTAGATTAGAAAATTACTATTAACAGAAAATCAGTTTCAAGATTCAGAAAACACTGAATATATTCTTCTGCTCAATTGTTCATGTTTACTTTTTTAAAATTAGTGATAGAGAAAGAATAGTAATTGACGATTCAAACAAAAGGGAGTGTTTGAAAAGGATTAAAGTATGGATAAAGAGATTCTTTTTTTTATAATTTATCAAAAAGAGTTAGGGGAAACAAATTGGGACCATTATACTAACAAAGTCCTCTACAAAACAAAACAATCAACAAACAAACACTTTATTGTCATTTAACATTATGATTAGTACATAAGAATAAATTTCAACTGACATATTTTTTTTGTTACAATCTTTTAATGATATCTTTGTACTTCTGTAGCATAGTCTGGCTGTATGATGTTAAGAAAATATTTTTGCAACATCTTTTAATGATATCTTTCTCTTTCTTAAGGCATGGCTGTGTGATGTTGAAAAGACAATGCGATGGACTCTAAAAGAAATCCTGAAAAATTGTCGCGCTGCATTGAAGAAGAATCTGAATAAGAGAGACAAGTGGATTAAGGATTGGCCAGGACAGGTGACTTTAATTTGAACATTTTCTTTTTTAAGGATGAAAAGTTGAAAAAGGTCTAAGGCAAGGTGTTTTTACATTATATGTTGCATGATTGGTGTTTTCCAAATGTGACAGGTTTGATTGAAATCAGGCAATAGTCAGAAAATTACAGTTTAACTTTTTTCTATCTAGATGTCGTTAAGATGACTTTGAAGAAGAAAGTACTGAGTAAGTAAACTATTTCATTATCTGCCTTTGATGTACAAGGGCTTAACAATTTCTAACAAGAAAAACAAAGCAATAACAAAAAGTGTCAGCAAAAAGTTAAAAACATTTGTTCTTCGTTCAGTGTCTTTTAACAATAAAGACATCTTCTAAAGCTCTTGCCGTTTTGGGAATTCCCAACCAAGTAATATTAACCATTACTTGTCCATACAAAACAAAAATGATTGGCTGATATGTCCTTGTTAGAAGGCTTTCTCCTTGGGAGTTTAAGGTTGCAGGTTTTATTAACTGTGACTCTGTCTTTGTTAAAACACTTAAATTACTAATATAGCTGTGGACTAGACCTACCCCCTTCAATAAGGGATAAGTCAATTTTGGAAGGACAAGATCAGTATACTGTGACTTGGAAAGATGTACGCATTATGCTTCATCTTACTTCCTGTGTGTGTACAACAGTTACACCCATACTGATCTGATATAATCTTAAATGTGTTGATAGAGACATTAAAATCATTACAAATTTACAAATCTAAAAGACACAAATTTAAAACCCCCAATTAGTTTAATAGAATGATTGTCTAGGGTTCTCAATAAGAGTCTTTTCACCATTTTAACCTAAATAAAAATAGATTAAAAAATGTTGATATGAAAACATTAACAATTTTCATTTGGTAAAAAATGCAACATTTTTTATAGAATTTGAATATAAAGTTTTTCTTTTCTTTCTTCTTTTCCAGATGTGTGTCACAGCTGGTCAGATCCAGTGGACACAGGACGTGACTAAGGCATTGGCTATCACAAAGGAAAGAGGAGACAAACGTGCTCTCAAGAGCATGAAGAAGAAACAGGTATGTTGTTGGGATCATCATTGTTTAATTATTTCATTTATATCCCTTAAATATTTTCCTAGATGTATTATTTTTATAGCTTTTAAACTTAAAAGCAATTAGTATTTCTAATGGAAAAAATTATATTTAACTTTATGAGGTTTTTTTTTCTCAAAACAAAAATTTGAACATGATAGCCAAAAATCACAACACACAATAATTGTTTTATATATCTATGTTTACAGCCAGTGTCTTGTAGTTTGGTAACTGAACAACATTTTGTATATCTATATCACAGGTGATGATGTTGAACAAGTTCTCTGAGGCAATCCGCTCAAACCTTTCCAAGATTCAGAGATTAAAGATTGTTGCTGTGGTGACTATTGAGGTTCATGCACGTGACATCATTGAACGCTTGGCTAAGCTAAATGTGAATGATGTCAACGCCTTTGAGTGGCTCTCACAGCTCAGGCTTTACTGGGACAAGGTATGGAATCATAAATAGTGACAGCTTGATAATTGATGTTGCATTTACAAATATTTAAAATCATTAACCAATGAATTGCTTTATTTATTGTATAATATGTAAGATTCTACTGAAGGATTATTAAATATTTTGGAATAGATTTTTCTGAACATCTTGCTGAAGTAATCTAAGCTACTCACAGCAACTCAGAAGAAAACTGTTGGCCCCTACAACCATCAATCATTACCTGTGAAGGTCTGTTACACAATTTCTCTATACTAGTAAAAGTCTACTATACTCATTACTGAGTGTTGGATAATCAGGAGTAGAGTCCTTATTTTTTAGGTATACAGCATTTGAGGTAGTTTGTTATCACTTTCCTTGCCGACTTTACTTGGCTTGGTCTGAACAAGGAATTGAACTCTGGTCACCCACATGATAGCAAGACGCTCTACCAACTGAGTTTTCGGCTCCTTTAGTATATATTAGTAAAGCCATCATTTGGCATAATCTGAAAGTGTGAATAACTCACACAATTTTGATAAGAGGAAGAGCCCTGTAGTTAATGATGTATCATTTGACTGTTTTTATCTCTAGGAATATGACGACTGTGTGATCAAGCAGACTAACACACAGTTCCAGTACGGTTATGAATACTTGGGTAACTCTGGTCGTCTGGTCATTACACCACTGACTGACAGGTGTTACATGACACTGACCACAGCACTTCATCTACACAGAGGAGGCAGTCCAAAAGGTCCTGCTGGTACTGGTAAAACTGAGACAGTCAAAGATTTGGGAAAAGCTCTGGGCATGTATGTCATTGTGGTGAATTGTTCTGAAGGTCTCGACTACAAATCTATGGGCAGAATGTTCTCAGGTTTGGCACAGGTACGAACAATAGTTTTCAAACTAGTTTGGGGTTTTGGCTATTTTTTTCTATCTTTCTGTTTTAATTAATTATCTGAAAACATTTTAAAAATGTTACTTTTTTATCTTCATAAAGTGTAAAATAAAAAATCAAGGAATAAATATAATGTACTTAACTATGAGAAGTTTGAATTGAAACATTTCCGTGTGAATCTCTTGAAATTAGCAGATTACAAACTAAACAAACAAATAATTGAACTATGTTGGATAACTCCTAGTTCATTTAAATATTTTTTTTTACTAAGTGTTGTAATTCTTTCCACCATATGTAACCTATACTATACTAATGTGGAATGGATTTCCACGTTTTGAAGGTAAACAAATTACAAGTAGAAAAACTATGGGTTCATAAGTCCAAATTGAAGGGTACCAACAAAAATAGTCCATTATTTGGTTCAAAAGAGATCTTTATTGTCATTTTTAAAAGTTGAACTTCATCATCAGAATCTGTAGAATACAGATCAAATACAACACATTACTAATATAAACCAAATTATATACACAAAGTTATGCATGTTCAATGAATACGATAGTTCAGCTAGGCAATAATAGAATTATTATCCCGTTTAACTTTACACAAAGGTTCATGAATACTAAGTTGTTTGAGTTCAACCAATTTACCTTGTTCCCTTCAACAGACTGGAGCCTGGGGTTGCTTTGACGAGTTTAACCGTATCAACATTGAGGTATTGTCTGTGGTAGCTCAACAAATTCTCTCCATTTTAAGTGCTTTGGCAGCAAACTCTGAGAGGTTTGTCTTTGAAGGTCGTGACATTGACCTTGTGTGGTCTTGTGGTATCTTCATCACCATGAATCCAGGTAAGAGATAGTAGTTTAACTGTCAATATACTGAGTTGATTTTGATGATAGTCTTTACAGTATAGCTTATTAAATATAGTGAATTATAATCACAAAGTCATCTGCTTGTTTGTCATAAGTCTTTCAGTTCATTTTTTTAGAGAATTTTAGACTTTTCTTCTTTAAGATAACTTTTCAATGTTTTTTTTATGGAAATTAAGCTGGGTAACTTTCGATCCGATACAAATTTATGCAAGCAGCTGATCTTGACATCATTGTGAACCAATAGAAACACTGTATCCCAATACAAGCTATTTTTAGAAAACCATGTGCTATCGGCGATTGAAAAGTCAACAAACAATGGCGTTTAAAGAAGACAGTGGACTAACTCTTTGACAAAACACAACAAAGAAGCAACAAAACTCCCTACCCCTTAACACCCTCAGTTTGGGCCTGAACAAAATTACTATATTAAAAAACTTTCAATTGTTACTGTCATACCCGAAAAGCTGGAATCAATACTCAATGCTGAGTGAACCAGCTCAAAGAAAGAAGAAGAACAATCTTAAACCAAGCTTCGTTTATTCAGATTTGTTTTCGTCTGGCTTACTTGAATGACCTACACAACCTAGTCTGAGCTTTAATTATCTGTATATTGGTGTTTTTGTTGCTTTTTCATTGTATTTTGTCAAACAGTGGGTATTTGCCTTTTTGAATACACCATTGGTTATTGACATATAGCGAATAAAAATAGGTCATTACGTATCCTTCCGGTTTGGCTATGTGATCTTTTTTGGTTTGGCTGACCTTTTAACCCTTCGTGTATTGGTCAATTCTGAATCAAAGATGTATGCCTTTTTTACCTAGATTTTTGCTTTCTTATCAACTTTTTGTGTTCATTTCCCATTCTAATTTTCCCCTAATAAGATATATTATAGATTGAGGAGAGAAAAGGCCAATTTGGTGGGTTGTTCAAAGATTTGTTTTGAGTTGATTTGTTATAATAATTACAAAAATTGGCATGTAAATGTATTTTAAAAAGAGATTTTTGTCAATTCTTTTATTAGGAGAATGTTTTTAGTTCCTGTCAGATTATTTTATTCTCCATTATTCAAGTAGAAAAAAAAATAAAGATATATGACAAGTGCTATAAGACATTATTTTTATTTAAACGGTCGCATACCTAAAAATTACTTATTTTATTTTGTTAAAATTTTGAAATTCTTAGGTATTGATATGCCATTCTTTTTTATTTTCCTAGGTTACGCTGGTCGTACTGAACTGCCTGACAATCTCAAGTCCATGTTCAGGCCTATCGCTATGGTAACGCCTGACTCTGGTCTTATCTCTGAGATTATCTTATTTGCTGAGGGATTCAATAACACAAAGGTGAGATGATGTGGCAATTTATGGAACACAATTGTTATTTTTTTTTGGACAATATTTTAATTTTTTTCTTCATACCACATAGAATTATAGAAATTAAATGCATCTTTAAAGCAAAATGAACTCTACTTCTATCATTCTTACTTTGATTTTGTTTTGGTTCTTTTCTTCAACCATCTATCCAATGTTTCTTCGTCTTTTTCTAAATCTACTGCTTTGTATGTTGGTATTTTTACTCAAATTTGAGCATCTCATGGTCAATCCAGGTGGTCGTTGTGGGAGAATTGTTGAAGCCTTAGAGTTGTAGTTCTCAGGTTTGCACTTCGCTCATCAGGTAAACAATCTAAAGCTTTATTGAATCCGTGTTCATATTAACAATTTGGTGCTTACCATTCCCCAGCAACAAGGCAATGTTCAACAAACAAAGGTACTCTGTTATTAGATTGCTAGTTTGAATGTTTTAAAAAAAATGGCGTTAGCAGGCAGAAGGTACTCTGTTATTTAGATTGCTAGTTTGATAATTTGTTGGAGAGTAGGCTTCATTGGTTTGGTAAGAAAAGAGGAGTGAAGCTGGATTTAAACAGTCCAAACAACAGAAGTGTCCGGCTCCAAAGGGAAGGGGCGTCCTCCCAAGTCATGGAGTGAGGCCATAAACGAGGATTTCAATATCAAACGCTTTACTGCAGATGGCGCAAGATTGCAGCACTTCGCGTAGAGCAATTGTATTGTGAAAAGTCAAACCAACATAGGGTGGACATACAATTATAAAGGAGGATGATGAGGATATTTGAAATAATGGCGTTAGCCCGTCAAGAGATACTCTGTTATTTAGATTGCTAGTTCAATAGTTAAAAAAATTGTTGTTAGCACATCAAAAAGTAGTTTGTTAGTTGAAATAAAGGTGATAGCCCAATAAAGCTATATGAAACAGTTATTTTTTGCCTAAAAGGTCCCCTAATCAGAAAAGAATCTGTATCTTTCATGTTTATATTAAATATCATACGATTAATATTTGGTAATATGCAGTTGGGCAATTTACGCCAAAGTTTGAAAATCTCAACCTGAAAAGCCTTTAGAACGTTCCAACTGAATTTATTTGATATTTATTAAATATGAAAGTAAGAAAAGAGGGTAGTTCCTAACTGATTAATACTACCACTTCTACTACTACTAGGATGGACTACTTGTCTTTACCAATTTGACTCATGTATCTACATGAGCTGCCTCTTAACATTAACTATAAAAAGGGATCCAATTGGGCCTGTCGCTTCACTACTCTTCACTGCTTTCCAATTAGGGAGAGGATCATTTTAAAAGTTTTATGCATTATATATAAGTTGTTGCACATTTTAGCTCCAGTTTACCTTAAAGAGTTAGTACAGAAATACATTCCTCCACGCACCCTCAGATCTCACCCCACAAACTTGTATTAATTTAGTGATAGGACTTTTTCTGGGGGTGGGCCAAAACTGTGGAACTCATTGACATTACAAACAATAATTTCAAAATATCTTGTTTCTTTTAGAAAATCTTTGAAAACTGAGATTTTTAAAAGACATACATGCAGTCATAAGAGTTTGTGTGTGTTCAGAATGAATTGAAATGTATACATTTTGCTCTCCATTAAATGTTGCCTAGAATCAAGCATAACTTTATATATATATATATATATATATAAATATGTATATATAATTTTTTGAAAGAGTGTGAAGTGATGTCATAATTGGTATATGTAAGCACCTTAGAGTACAGGTGGTTATCCATTTAGATGAATTAGTCTAGTGGTTTCCATGTTGGTGGATTTGTGCGCTACATATATATATAAGTTCATTATTATTGTTATATTCCCTCCTATCTTCCGTCGCTGCTTTAACTGAACACAGCTCATCATAATGACATCCAGTTTCCTAGACGCTGGTCAATGTAAGTTAATTGATTAATATCTTGATTCAAATACCATGTTCTTGTCCTCTGTCAACAGCTCTTGGCTAAGAAGACATACACCCTGTACAGCCTCGCCCTACAACAGCTCAGTAAACAAGATCACTACGACTTCCAGCTTCGTGCCATTGTCTCACTGCTGCGTTATGCTGGAAAGAAGAAGAGAGGCAACCCACATTTGTCTGATGAAGAGGTTAGCTTATAACAGTTCATGATACTTCTTTTTATGACATTTAATATATACTTCTGTATGAGATTTTTACATTTTGTACAATTAAGGAAATTCTACAACTCATAGTTAAGAGTTTTGTTTTATTATACACAATTAAGCCCATTAAAGCGAGATCTGCAGCAATATACATTTTTAAGCATTCATATCTTTTAAGGATATAATTGATCATAACTTTTCTTAGTTATGGAATACTGAATTACATAAGGAAGGAATAAGATCAGAAATTGAATTTTATAAGATAGAAATGGAGATCAGGTTATATTCCCTCTCATTAAGACTTATATCAGATTTATAGATTTCTGTCTTATGTCTGCTTTGATGCAATCATTGTATGTATTTACCTTTCTTCTGTCCACGCTCTAGATTCTCCTTTTATCAATGAATGACATGAACATTGCTAAATTGACATCAGTGGATCTGCCGCTGTTTAAGGGAATTATGTCTGATCTGTTCCCTGGTGTTGAGTCACCCACAGTCGATTACACAAAGGTACATGTTCAGGAATGTTCTGAAACAAGTTTGAGAAATGTGTTGTTAGATTATATTTTTTTGTAAAAAGGCTTGTGAATGTTGTGAATGTGAAAATATTCACAGTAAGATTATTTTTAAGCTTACTCTTGAAGAATAAATACGATAGTAGAGCTTTTATATGGCGAATTTACCAGCCTAGTTGCTGGCTAAATGCGCTCTACGATCTGAGTAATGAGACATTGTTTAAGGGTGTCTTTAAAAAGATGATGGTGTTAGACAGGGTAAAATGGTTAATGCACAAAGTCATTAATGACCTATGGATTATCAAGAGAGAATTGATTTTATAACATTTATGGATAACAAGTCTTAATATGTCATGTCACTATGAATATTTAAGGATTATATGTTGGTAGCAATATACTTAACATTTAAACAGAAATATTTTACTAAGACTGCTCTATAATTATTAAAGTTGGTGCAATGCATCATTGGTATCTTAGATATGGCTATTCTTTGCAATTTCCAACACATGAACCATTAAAGATATGCCTAATTCAGCAAACTATTTGTTTGAAAAGGTCAACCTTTCTTTGCCTCACACATTATTTGATGTAAACAGATCAAGACAGCTATTGAGGACGATCTGCGTGAAGCCAAATACCAGGTGAATCAAATGACCGTCACCAAAGTTGTACAACTCTATGAGACCAAGTCTTCACGTCACTCTGTCATGATAGTTGGTGGGACTCAGTCGGCCAAGACTGTGGCCTGGCGTGTCCTTCAGTCCACCATGAACAGACTCAATAAAGCTGGTGACCTTAACTTCAACCAGGTTAAGGTGAGTGCACATTCTTTTAAGATAAATCTTTCTTCTTGAAGAATCTTTGATAGCTGAAATTATTTAAAGAAGGATTCAATGTGGCCACAATAGCAAAAGTAAATCTCTATTTTATACACTAGCACAGACAGAAAAGACTGACACTTCCATTTGTTAGGACTGTTAACAGTGCAAATGCAATTAAAAAATAAGGGGACTCTAATCTTACTTACAGTGGTGTATGCTACAAATCATGTGACCCTTGGAGTTTGACGCAGATTTCAAAGGTTGTGGGTTGGTCTCATTGGTACCAAAGAACATTAACTCACGTGTACAGACTCGCACATTCCTTTGCATTAAATTATTTTTGTTTTGTTCTCTTTTTAAGCTAAAATCAGTAAACTCCTTTTAGATCTGGAACTATTTCTAAACTGAAAGCAAAAAGATGATTCTGTGGATTTCTGTTTAAATGTTATTTACTGTAAAATTACATTTTAATTGTGGCTAAATGTTTATAAAACAGATTTATATTGTGCACATTTGTGTTTACAGGAGTACCCCCTGAACCCTAAAGCCCTATCATTGGGAGAGTTGTATGGAGAATTTGATCTCAGCACCAATGAATGGACTGATGGTGTCCTGTCTAGTGTGATGAGACAGACTTGTGCAGGTAATACTTTGTTAATACAGGCTTATGTTGACCTTTAAGCTCACATGTTGACCTTTGAGATCAAAATTCTGCCAACAAAAACAATTGACTGAGTTATTTTTTTTGCACATGATTTCACCTCCAAGGAAATTATTCTTCTAGATATAATTGAAATAGTACACATTTCATTTTTGTTTTAAAAAAATGACAGTCAAAGTTTATTATAAAATATTTTGTTTAACATGTTAAATATTAGGTACCAATATAGATATGTTTGTAGGTAGAACTTATTAAGAACATTTTATGCTTGACCAGATGAAAAACCTGACGAGAAATGGATGGTATTTGACGGCCCTGTAGACACCCTATGGATTGAGAGCATGAACTCCGTTATGGACGACAATAAGATCCTTACCCTGATCAATGGTGAACGTATTGCTATGCCCGAGCAGGTCTCGCTTCTTTTTGAAGTGGAAGACTTGGCAGTTGCTTCCCCTGCCACTGTATCTCGAGCTGGTATGGTGTACGCTGACTACAATGATATGGGATGGAATCCATTTGTGGAGTCATGGCTCTCCAGGAAGACAGACAAGGTACTGTAGATCAAAATATTTTGCAAGTATTTTTTTTTAATAAATTGTTAGAAAAAGATTTACCAAGCATTTAAGTCCTGGATATTTATCAGAGCTGTATGCATGCTGCTTGTTTTTTTTACCGAGATGTGCACTCAGTGAACAAGGGCTCGCTTACAAGATAATATAATGCATTTGAATCTATTTACCATTTTTTTTTAAATTCATAGGCACTGGGGTCATAGACATAGTCAAGTGACTCTTATTATGTAAAATACATTTTCTTTTTCTTTCTAAGTTTTTAAGTTTTGCAATCAATTTAAAAGTCGTATTTTGCACTGATAGATGACTTAACTGAACCTTTAGGCTGACTTTCAAATTAAGTTGTTCAAAAATTCATTGTTGTTCGAATCCTTTATAAATTGATTCTATCCATATTTTCCCCAGAATCTGGTGGAAGAGCTGAAGAAATGTTTCGATAAACATCTTTTGAAGATGCTGGAGTTCAAAGCAGTCAATTGTAAAGAGCTTGTGCCAATTGCAGAGCTCAACGGAGTCATCTCGCTCTGCAAGCTGTTTGATGCTCTGGGCACTGTTAAAAATGGGGTATGTTGTGATGATTTGATAGCTGACAATGTGATATCATTAAAACACATGTAACAAAGACGCAAAACAAGAAATACACATTTCGGCTTTGTAGTCGTTGTCAAGTATACACAAATTAAAAACATTTCAGAAATGGAAGTAATGAAAAAAGAAATAAAAACAAATAAATAACAAAGTAAATTAAATCTTCCCTGTATTGTTTTCCTCTGTATATTTACAAAGATATCCAATGTTTTACGCCATATAATCATGGACAAATCTATTTTTTCTATTATATTATAGTATTTGAAAGGCTATAAGCCTGAGCCATGAAGTGGTTGCTGATCATATTATATTATAGTTTAGATTAATTAGGCAGCAATGTTTGTTATTGCTTGTTTATTTTGTTTCCAAGATTCTTATCTTTGGAAGTTAAATCAACCAACAACCATCCAGACAAAGATAATCTTATTAATATCAATGCAGTTTTTAAGTTGGCCATTTAAATGCACCCAGAACGTTTACCACAGCAGTACAATCAGTCACGTGGATTGTTATATCCTGAACTTCAGTCTTGGCAGTGGTCTTTTGCTGGTGGGCTCTGTATTTTATAAATAGAGAATGGTTCTCTCATGGGCACCTGCCACAGCATATTCAAAACTCTTGCCTGGCATTGTAGCCTTAAAAGCCCAAGATTTTGATAATGCTGGGTGGCATTGAAGCTGTAGGGGTTGCCAAAGCGGGTGGTCCTGTAGGAACCCCTGAAATTGTAATACGCTCTGGTGACATTGGAAGTTGGCATGTGATGGGCCACAGCACATTATGTAAGCATAGTTCAGGACTCTTTGGCAAATATGGAGTTGTATTTAAATTTGCAGATACCCAGAGAACATTTGTGGACACTATGTAATTTTGTTTGCATAACTTGTTTGTGATTGCTCTTTGAACTGCCCCAATCCATCGAATGAATAAACCCTTAAGAATATTGAGCTTTTGGAAGAGTAGACATCTTTTGTTATTGATTTGTTATTTGTGCCTTACAGGCTTTTTTTTAGTTCATTCAATAAAATATGAATATTTATCTGTATATTTATGTAGGTTGACCCCCATGACACAGACAACTTTACGAGAATGATCGAGATGTGGTTTCAGTTCTGCCTGATCTGGTCTATCTGCTGTACCGTGGATGAGGAAGGCCGCAAGAAGATTGACAACTATATCCGTGAGATGGAAGGCACCTTCCCCAACAAGGACACCATCTATGAGTATTATGTCGATGTGAAGAACAAGACATGGGTACACTGGGAGGAGAAACTCAAGGATGGATGGAAATACAACCCAAAGTAGGTCACACTTTACAGAGAATAGAACCCTAAACAGGTCAAGCTTTACAGGGAATAGATCCCGAGTTAAGTTGCAATTTGCAGGGTATGTAACTGTAACTAGGTCACTAGCAGTCACCTTCTGAAGTTGAATTGTGGCTGCTGTAGGGCAAAGGGAAGCATTAAAGTGGTTGACAGACATATGAGCATGTTGAACTGACTACATTCAAGCTGATAACTGACAAAGAAAAAACAAACTTCTGACTACTCTTACCACTGTTCATAGTCTCTCTAATATCCATATCAGACCACCAACACAAATAGAGGTCTATGAAATAGAAACTTGTCTGAATAATGTGCTATCACATGGCATCTTGAATTATGAATCAGTTTTATAAATGTTCAAATTCAAGATGTTTAAGAAATGAGACGCTTTAAGTTAAAGCATGTTGTGTAGACTATCTTGTTTACATCATTATCATAGCTTCACTTATCAATAATAATGTTATCTTTTCTTCAGCATTCCCTTCTTCAAGCTGATTGTACCAACAGTTGACATGGTGCGTTACGAGTTCCTCACAGCTGCTCTCATTGAGACCAAGAACCCTGTGCTCCTTGTGGGCACCGTAGGTACTGGAAAAACCTCTGTCATTGAAAGTACACTGTCCAAGTTTGACACGTCCAAATACAACATGCTCTCAGTCAACATGTCTGCACAGGTAAATATGTTTGCTTGTTTTTTTGTCTGTTCATTTATAATCAATCAATAAACAATATTTGGTGACTATTCTAAATTTACCAATACACAAAGGGTAAAAAGGTCAGCCAAACCGGAAGGATCACAAGCCTATTCGAAAAGGTATCACTTTATGACCTACTTTTCTCCGCTAAACGTAAACAACCAATGGTGTGTTAATTTTGTTAAAATACAATGAAAAGGCAACTAAAACACCAAAATAATAGCTCAGACTATGTATTGTAGGTATATTTTCATTGAAAACAATAAAAGAATTGGTACAATTCCAAACATAAAGAGAACCAGGATGGATTTAGGCCATTCAAGTGCGCCAGATGAAAACAAATCTGAATAAACAAAATTGCATGTGGTTTTCTAAAGATAGCTTGTATAGGGGTACAGTGTTTTTATTGGTTCACTATGACGTCATGATCAGCTGCTTGCATAAATTTACTTCGGTCGATTGCTTTTGTTTATCATTCAGTAACTACAGGATGAGCCCCAAAAAAGTAAGTCTCATTTGTTTCAATAGATTTTATTCAAACGCAAATCCTGAGGGTATGGCTTCTTTTCTGAAATATAGAGCTAAAGAGCTCTCCAAAGGCAAAATTAAACTGTTGGATATGGCTTTGTTGGGCCTCTATTGTGGTTTACTTGTCTGATGCTATATGTTGTCAACTGTAACTCTGGCAGTATAAATATCTAGAGTACCTTCTGAAGTCGAATAGCTGTAACCTTCTGAGTGGAGGGACGCACCAAAACGTTAAAACATTAGAGTGTTACGCAGTTGGCTTAAGGCAAAATCAGTCCTCTTGGTTTGCTCTGGACCAAGTTGATTCCGTCTGAGTTGACGGGCGAACGATACAAACAATACAAACAAATTCAAACTCAACTCTCTTTGAACTTTTCATATTCAGCTAAGGGAACGCATGGTATAAAAATTTCAAGTCAATCGGTCAAATTTTAAATATTTATAAGAACATTGAATAGCGTAAACCGACAACTAGCAACAATCACCCACTTCAACAGAACATGAAAACAAAAACTGATTGCTTGAACAATTTTTGTTAAAGAAGTTAAAGAAGAGTTATGTGATACGGTTTTCACCTGGTATATATGAAAAACAAATTTTAGGATGTAGCAGACAATTAAATTTGATTTTTGACCAAGCAATTTGATTATTATGTGAGATATACAAAGACCCAGTACAGTTAGTTCTCAAATATCCAACATGTCCTGTTCCCTGTGGTTTTGACGTAAATGTGAGATTGTCAGATCATCAAATACACCTAATTGTGACATTTTTACCAAGAAAAGTATACTTCTCTGTTAAAAAGAAAATGTGCATTACACATTTGTACGGCGGAAAAAAAAACATCGTTAGTCAAAGAGACATTTTCATTAGTAAAGTTGACTTCAATTAACGTGTACGGATATAGTAGTGTTATAAAATATAAACGTCGCAAATTCATATATTTTTTCTTTATTTTCACACTATTTGTTCCCAAAAAGACCTGTCAGATTCGGAAACATGAAATATCAGGAATTTGCAGAGAATTTGATAAGAAAAACTTGGTTCCCATGCCTTGTGCATGAATATGCAAGAAAGTTTAGATCTTGAGTGTATAATGATGAATATACCCAGTTATATTCAGCTTGACATAGTGATCCCAGTTGACAATAACAACATTATCAACCTCTCTATCATAAACATCTGATTTTTTTTTGATTTTTTTTTTAAAAATCCAGTCCACTATCTTTTTGATGACTCTTGTTGGTTAGTATAAACTAAGAGTGCATTTATTAAGAAATAACTTTTGAGACATTTTTAAGAATTCATGCATGTTCATTAACCCTGTCCTTATTATCTCAACAGACTACTTCTAACCAAGTACAGAACATCATTGAGTCCAGAGTAGAGAAACGTACAAAAGGTGTGTATGTACCTCTTGGTGGGAAGAAAATGGTGACTTTTATGGATGATCTTAACATGCCAGCTAAGGACACGTTCGGATCTCAGGTATAAAACCTATGTTTATGTTTATGCGCATGTTTTTGTGTATGTTTGTTTGTATGTTTGTGTGTATGTTTGTTTGTGTGTATATTTGTATGTATGTTTGTATGTATGTTTGTATGTGTGTTTGTATGTATATTTGTGGGCTTTTGGTTTGTGTTTTGTTTCTGGTGTCTGTTTTATTAAGCAGTAACTGAAAAATAACTTGACAGCCATTTCACTTTCAGCCTAGCTGTTAATAATGAATATATGAAAGGATAAATTCTGCGCTGCTGCATCTGTTAGGTAATAATATGTTGTTAGCTCTTAGTGCTTGAAATTTATGTTGAAAAGGATTTGTAAATGAAAATTTGTTATCATTATTTTATTTTATTTTATTTTTACAACATTTATCTGCTTTTTTACAGTGTTATATAGTTTTTCTATTTAAATACCTGATTTTCAGCATAAATCAGTGATTTTACAGCTTGATTTATTTGAACTCATATTATGAAATCTTTTATGACTTTGTGCAATTTTCATATAAGTAGAATATTTGAGCTAACATGCCATTTGAGATGCCCTTGAACTTTTTTGAACCATAATTTCAAAGTGAGTATTTCAAAACTGTTTTAGATAACACTTTTCTATTCATGCAATCTTAAAGAGTGAATTCATCTTAAACCTTTCTCTGACAGCCTCCACTGGAACTGATAAAGTTATGGGTTGATTACGGCTTTTGGTATGATCGTGAGAGACAGACCATCAAATACATCCGTGACATGCAGCTTGTGGCTGCCATGGGACCTCCAGGTGGTGGTCGTATGGTTATCTCACGACGTCTTCAGAGTCGATTCAATCTCATCAACATGACGTTCCCACAGGTAACTTAGACATCCTTGTTTATAATCAAATTTTTTGTCTTTACTTTTCCATTTTTTATTCTCTTTTTTTTCTTTAATGCAATTATATTTTTAATCAACAATGTTAATTCTAAAAATTTAAAAAAATTATTTTTCAAGAATTTTGTCTTTAGATCCTACATGTCTTACTTTTAGCGTTGTTTACTTGACTTGTTTTACATATATCTAACATCAAATTTACGCGTCTTTGTAATCTTTGTTGACAGGAGTCTCAGATCAAACGAATCTTTGGCAGCATGATCAACCAGAAACTTCAGGACTTTGAAGAGGAAGTGAAGCCCATTGGTGACATTATGACACAGGCTACGATAGAAATGTACCAGTCGATTGTGCAAAGATTCTTACCTACACCAACCAAGATACATTACTTGTTCAACTTGAGGGACATCTCAAAGGTAATGGGACTCACATAGGCTTATACTCACTGACATAAACAAACACACCGATGTATTTGTTTGCTTATACACACAAACTTAAATCTTATCAGCCTTCATTCTATCTTCTACTTCTATCTTTGCCATAAGATTTGTTCAAGTTTGACCCACTCAGGAAGATGCTGCATTATACAGTTATTTTACTTCATATCTGGATTCTCAATATATGAATATCTTCCGCATTATTGATACCACTTAGTTGGGGTTTGGCAGATGATGTCCTCTTTTTAAATCATTCTTTTCTTAGTGTATTCTAGTCTTTCTCTTTTTCCGAGGTTGTCACCCTAGTTTAGCCTTAGTCTTCCCCATGATCTTGAGCCTTACACTGACATTTCCATTCCTTTCCTGACTTCATTATACTTGTCCAACTCATTCTCTCTCTTAGTATCTCTATAATGTATGATATGATCAAAATCATTCTGAATTATAAAATAACAAACGTAGCAGCAATTATTGTATTAGTTGTTTTAAGTGTCAAGTGAAGGAT
The DNA here is from genome assembly GCA_032362205.1 of Clione limacina. NCBI lineage: Eukaryota > Metazoa > Mollusca > Gastropoda > Pteropoda > Clionidae > Clione > Clione limacina. The sequence continues at coordinate 20,317 of JAUUEB010166554.1, forward strand.
ATCAAAGTTATGTCCACATCAAACTTGAGTAATCTTCTGTGTTAAATCCTGAATGTAACTGATATCTGTTGACTCTTTAGGTGTTCCAAGGGCTGCTCAGATCCCACAAAGACTACCATGACACCAAACCTGCGATGACCCGGTTATGGATCCATGAATGCTTCAGGTAATTAGCACATCCCTTGAGATGTTTTGTTAATCCCATCTCATTGTTAAGCTAATCTTCTTGAGAATCATGTTTATTTACAACAAATTTAACCTGATGGTTTTGGCATGTTGTCATTTGTTCAGCACAGAGTGATGATAGAAAAGTATATTCTGATTTGTTGTTTTCCTTTTTTAATTCACATTATTAAGGTTTTATCAAGAAAAAGTAAAATAGCCGTAATATTCTGGTTTGTTTATTAAACTTATACCATATTATACTACTATTATTTTATACCACCCAGATTTTACTAGTGGCAAATATTTCATATTTCCATCGATCACTGTTCACAGGGTGTTTTCAGATCGTCTCATTGACTCGAAGGACACGCAGGCCTTCCAGGATATCATGGCAGAGAAGATAGGAGTTTTGTTTGATATGACATATCACAATTTATGCACAAACAAGATTCCTCCCGTGTTTGGTGAGTCATTCTAGTATTTTCTTTCAGGCAAAACCAAGCGCGCAAACTAAAGTTTATGATAAACAGTGTACAAAAGAAACAATATAACCTTTATAAGCTTTATTGATCATTGATGAAAATATTTGAAATGTCATTCTTGTGAATAAAAAAACAAAAGAAAAACTAATTTTTGAAAATGTTAAATGGCGCAAACTCTCCAGGGTCTTTTGTGTAACCTAATTTTTAAAACCTTCTTATTTTATACCCTACATTGACATTTTTTTAGCTTTAATCATATCACCCTCTGAATTCACCTACCACTTATAACTATTGTCGCAAACGACATTAGAAAAACCAAACATTGCCACAAGAGCAGGCTCCCCACTTCTATGTACCACCTTGTTCAGTCTTCTGAATTATAGCTTGACAATAAAGCAAAAATTCTTAAACCCACTCAATACAATTTCCCTTTGCTATGATTTTGGTATTGATTTTTGTTTTCAATACCAAGACCATAGAGATGTTCCATCATCATCATCCTTTAAAATCAGAGGTCTTTGTATCATTGATTAGCCTCACAGTGAAATGGCAGCTCTCTTCATATCAAGGTCCAGTGCAAGATTCTTGTTGTTTGCTTAGGGTGCTGAGATAATCTTTTTACAACTGGCGCCCACGTTTGTGTTGGGCGGCCATTTTCAGCTTTTCCTTCCACTTCAAGGTCTCAGAACATTTCTCAGCCAGTTATCCTTGTCTGTTCTCATCTATAGTCTTATTAAAGTCATTTATGCAACAGTGGTAACATAGCACAAATGTTTAAAATGCACAAATTGCATGGTGCAGAAATTAATTTTGAAATAAATTTATTATTAGGATTTCCCTTCAACTTGAATCATGTCAACTAGTTTTGACCTTATGCTATTTATAGCCAGCCTTTTCAAATAGCCTTTATCCTGACTAAACCTGTCTGATTATCATCTTTTCTAATTTAATTCTCCAGGAGACTACATGCACCCAGACAATGTGTATGAGGACATCCAGTCAGCGGAAAAGTTGAAGAAGTACATGATGGAAATGTTGAATGATTATAACAACACACCCAACACAATTACTATGGACCTGGTACTTTTTAGAGATGCTATAGAGCATGGTGAGTTACACACTACACACATTGATGATATATACATGAATGCATGCACACTTACAAGCACATACTCACATAAATACACACATTCTCATAAATACACACATTATATTTTATTTACACATGAATGCGTTAAACTGTACAAGCATATATTCACAAAAATACAGACATTCACATAAATACACACACTAACATTTGGTATTAAAAGAATGCGTTAAACTGTACTTGTACACCTACAAGCACATAATCATGTGCATACACACACTGACAGGAATACACACTGAGGGTTTTAATTAAAAAAGATTTTAATAGACTAGATATTAATCACTAGATAGTGCGACTTTTGAGAATTATTGAGTAATAAAACTCAGTTGATAAGATAAGGTAAAATTATGTTCAATTGATGTATAACTAATTTCTTTTAATGTGCATTGATTCTAAGCAATGCTGGAGAAAAAGTTTCGACCTATAGAAGATTTTATTATTCAAGTTTTGTAATGTAAGTTTGTTTAAGGTTTTCTTGAATATTGTTTTCAATAATTTTCAAAAAATCTAATTTCCACAGTTTCGAAAATTGTACGTGTGATTCGTCAACCTCGAGGCAACATGCTGCTAATTGGTATTGGAGGAAGTGGACGACAGAGTTTAACCCGATTGGGTTCTTTCCTGTGTGACTACAGTGTATTCCAGATTGAGGTTACCAAGCATTACCGCAAAACAGAGTTCAGAGATGGTATGCTATATCTATATATTTTTAGATAATTAGTTAGAGGCAAGAAAGTTGAGTGTCTAAGGTATTGGATTACTGATCTGAATGTAAATGATTCTATCCTTGTTGTGGAACAGAAAATCTTTAAACTGAACTTTGTAAAATTTAAAAGTGTTCATCGTGTCACATGGTGGCATAAATATATAGCTTTTTAGGTAGGTAGAATGTAGAATGAAGATTTTAGTAGAGTGAAATTGAAACATTCCGTGACCACTCGAAGCATAATAAGGTTTGGCACTGTTTTTAGGTTCTCATGACCATATTAAAG
>JAUUEB010166555.1:0-14204 GCA_032362205.1 Clione limacina
ATATTTGAACGCTCCCTAAGCTCTTCACTTGTGTACATAGACATTCACTGCCTATAGTCGGGTACCCAATTATACTGCTGGGTGGACAGGAGGGCGGCAGAAATATCCGAGAGAGTCCCCGGTGGGATTCTAACCCAGACCTTCCGCATGATAAGCTAGTGCACTGGCCACTATGCTACCGGCGTCCAAGCTGCTGACAGACGTTCGAAAGCAAGCATTACATACGTAGTAATGTCTATAACCACAAGATGGTGTACGGATCTAACTTATGAGTCTTATCTTAATCATGTTTGTATTATTTTGATAACTAATCGATGAAGGTCAAACCGCTATAATCAGCAGGTAATATCGTCATTAGTGACCTATATAGTCTATTTACACACCTGTGTTGTGACTCACACACTTACAGTTTGTACTCACTCACACCCAGAGATCATTACCTCACCTTTCGTTTTCTATCAATGGCCCAGTGAAAGTAAGACCACCCTTGATAGTTGCTATTTTTGTTCTATCTACCTGTGTTTTTAAACTATTTACCTGTCTTTTTTATTCTATTTACCTGTCTTTTTTCTATCTACCTGACTTTATATTCTATTTACACATTTTTTATATTCTATTTACTTATCTTTTATATTCTATCTACCTGTATTTTAGAGTTTCAGATTTTTAAGATGATTAAATATAAACATATATATCCTTTTTCATTACTTGGCAGTTCTCTAACAGAAGGCGTCTCTTTGAAAAGTAAGATTAAATTGAATGATACGAAACAAAAATATATATAAAACTTATATAAACATATTGTGTTAACTAACCTCATCCCGGAATTAACTCACGTGCATGACTGCAGATTATTATTTATTTAATGGATTCTGGCATCGAATGTAACCTTCAAAACATTATACCCCGCTGATGCGTGCTGCATCATTCTCCTTATCAAAAATGAATAAATCAACAGAGTAAAAAAGAAATTTCACTTAAAAATTCTAACGGCCATATATTAGTTGTAGGTTTAGCTTGTTTAATAAAGGATCCTCAGGTGGGTATATCTTAAATCTGAAACATATTCTCTACATATCTCCCAAAATGTCCCTTCGCGACAAAAGTGCGTGAATTTCAGGTTTTAAATTTAACCCCCAGCAGATAAAAATGTAACGGAACTAGGTTCCCAGTATCCCAAGAATCTGCAGTCAAGCTCTCGTGCACAATCTTAACGTGTGCACTGATGTAACTCCCATGTTCTTTTTGTTGTGAATATTTAGGCCCACTAGAAGTATTCATATGGATACAATTATGGAACCTGTTTAGTAAAAGTCATATAAAGACCACATGCACAAATTGGCCATTATTTAAGGGGTAATGATTAGACAGGTCATGAGAAAAGAAACTTTGTTTACTTTATATTAGCCGTTCGGTGGTTTACTAATGTATTGTTTCAAACACTTTTATATTTTTAAAAACATTCTAACAATGAGTTTCACTCATTTTTTTGCATGAAGATTATAATATTATCAAGGTATGGAACTTGTCTTACGACAGCGGTCCTAAAAACAAAAGAAAACATTATTTTTATTGGTCAGTGACAACTATTCAACGAATGAAATCTTTCATACTATTTGAACCGTGTCATTGACCTGTGTACTACGCCAATGGACCCTTGATAAAGGGACATAACAGTGAACCAGATCTCGCTGACTTTAACTTTATATTACCGATACGAACAATTACAGCGGCATTACGTTTCAAAATGAATTGAGAAATAAACTTTTACAAAAAATATATTACAAATAAACAGCTTTAATAATGTATTGGTTTTGAAATTTGAAATGAACATAACTTTCTAGATAGCCAATCAAAAGTATAACAAGTTAAAAATTTAAGAGCTTATATCTTGAACATAGTTTAAATGCAGCGCCCATTAGTAAATTGTTGTAAAAATGCTCATTTTATTTTTATAAATAGCACTTATATTATCATAATTCTACTCATTTTCTTTGTCCTGAGTACATTGAATACCTTTATTTCGTCACTACAGTGTTAATTCCTATGTCAGTTGTACTTTGGTAAGAAAAGTTGTTTTTTCTCGATTTGTCCTTGATGCTTTTAATCATTGTCGATGTCTGTTAAGACCTCTAGGCAGCTACCCTGGAAAATGCAACTCTGGTCAATAAAACCAAATTATAACCATTTTCTGAAACAATCCCAGTCACAACTTCCTCAAAAAATAAGTTCTTATAATTAAATTTGAATTTTCTTGTTGTCATGGGAATAGAACCTATGCGGAAATAATTTGACAGAGAAATAGATACTGGGTTGTTTGACATAGAAGATGCGCAACCCGTACCCATACCAAAATGTTAAGTGTTTTCAATTTATCAAATTTTAAGTTATGTGCACAAATATTTCTTACACAATTTATTCCGGAGAATGTATATCCATAATGTTAATTAGCACATAGTCAATTCCCTTACGTTTCCAAAGATAATGAAATTATGTAACGACCTCTGCAAAATAAGAACGGTATATAAGGGCGGGTTCCAAGATCAGCGTCGATGGGCTTTTTGCGGTGACCGGCAAACAAATTACGGGGATGTATGAAGTGTATTTTTTTTTTAATATTTAGCTTCATTGACCAAAGAACGAAGCAAGACAATCTGGCAGCAACCATACAGAAATAGGCAGATTCGAAAACTTGTCCTTTCGAATGGGAGTTTGATACGTTTTTCTAAGGCCACCAGACACCTAGAATTAACGAGTACTTCGAATTGTTTTTATTGATCGATAAAGTATCGAAATAACTTCTTAAAAGTTATAGCCGTTTTGAACAGAATATTTTATGAAATGGATATGAGAATAACACATTTAACGCATCTATGCAGTAGCTAATTCTAGTTTATGACATTAAGCGATTAATCAAATTTATAATTGCAAAAGATGTGATATAATTGTAAATCGACAGGGATCTGATCGATTATGAAGTTTTCATGACAAGCGGAAAGAACGCTTTAAAAACTTCGACATACTGTTGTATTAGAGCAATACAAAAAAGGTCTGTCTCTTCATGTCAATTAGGCAGAGTTGTTTATGACACGTGTGCACTAAATTGTTGCAATTATAAAGGTGCCTGAGTGCTTTGGATAAAGAATGTCAAAGATAGACAACTGGATAGCTTTCAGATTTCTTCTTGAATTCTGGCAAGTGTAGACTTAGTGAACCGTGCTAGATAAATGGTAATATGTTATGCTTACATTTTGTCAGCTTAATATTTGACAGCTTGCTCGAAGTAGAAATAACAGTTTCGGAACAGAAAGTGAAACTTGCTGTTTTACCTTCCTTTCGGTGACTTGTTTTTATTTTTACTTACATGCAAAATAAGCAAAAAACTTCACATGAGCAACTTCCGAATTGGTGAAATCAGTAAAAACATTATTACCTGTCAAGCGTTAATTGAGGGGAAAACGATAGAAGAATGTCACACATATCATCGAGTCTGATGTTGTGACTTAATGAAGAAAGGTATCGTGTTTATAACGAGATACGTCTTACAAATAAAACAAATAATTGCTTACATACTGGTTGTTTCAAAATCGATGATTCTTAACTCTAGAAAAAAATCAGAATTTTTAGCGTTGATATAGGGAGCAATTTATATGCTACTTAGTTGTTAATAGCAACCATATGAATGTTATTAAGACATTGAAGACAGGCTATAAGTTTAAAGAGAAGAACACTTGTAACTTTTGGTAGAAATATTTCCGTCTGTTTTTGTTCAAAACGAACGCCCGCTAAAAACTAGGACTTGATCGAGTACAAAAAAGTGTTTTCTCAATGCTTTACAGTCGCATGTTTTAATATTTTCGTACGTCTCTCAACCAATACGGCAGTGGCAATCTGAAGAAACATAGATGACGCCATAGCCATGAGCCAACTATTTGCATCTTACAAATAAAACAAAATTGATTGCTTTCATGAATATTTTTTGAGATCATTGTCTTCTTAATCATAAGAAAATAATTCGGATTTGTCCGGGTTTTTTAAGTTTATATAAACATTAAAACAACAATACACTTCTGTCAGTCTGATCACAAATCAAACTGACTGAAGTAGATGCTGTCTTAAAACGTTCATCAAAGAATACATCTTCCGATTTGGGCGAAATTCCTACTGAGATTTTGCAAGCTCTGAATGTTGCGACCAATGGCTGATAAGTCTAATGCCACTCATTACAAAAGTATTCTTCAAGAGTATCCTGAACAGAATCAAACAACGCCTCAAAAAAGAAATTTTTAAGGAACAATTTGGCTTTCGCACAGGAAGTTGAGCAAGGAAGGGGATTTTCTGCCTCAACACTGTAGCCCAAAACCACATCGAAACTCAAGAAAAGGCACTGTACATCCGCTTCATAGAATTTGCAAAAGCCTTTGATAGAGTAAAACATGACAAGTTCATAGACATCCTCAAAAAGTTGGCATACATTGTAAAGGTATCTGCATCATATCGGAACCAAACAGCAGCCCTATGAATCTTCGAGTACACTACAGACTTCACCTCAACTTAGAGAGGTATTTGACAGGAATGTATACTATCACCGAACTTTTTTTATATCTACACAGAGTTCATTTCCCATGAAATGGAAGAGCTTCAAGGGTTGTGCATTGGTGGCAGAAACATATCTAGCCTGGTATAAGCAAATTTCACCGCTTTGGTATCAGATTCTCAGTAGAAGTAGAAACTGTAAAGGCTTTTTGATGTTGTCAAGAAAGAAAGTGAGGATATGAAGCTGAACATGAACATTAAAAAAACAAGAACAATCAGAAAATATGACATTGAATATAACAGCTAACAGCGAGCCCCTTACGCAATCTAATCTTATAATGAGCAACTGATAAATTTGACGGTAAAAATGAAAAGAGCTCACTGCACGTATATGTTTGGCAGAAACCATATTCAAACAAATTCACAAACTCCTAACGTCATGCCATCTAATCACAGCTTCGTTTTTGGTTACTCAGATGAGTTTGAAAGAAAAGAAGACCAATATTGAAGTGTTATCAATCATGAACACCGACCAAGAGGTCATGAAATGTATCAAGAAAAGAAAATTGTCCTTTTTGTCACAAACTGGTCACATAAAAGGCACAACAATATCAACAAAGACATCCTCAAAGAGAAAATGGAAAGGAAGAGGTACATAGGCAGATAGAGAACGTAATGGACTGACAATATCAAGGAATGATCCAGACTAAGTCTATATGAGTGCACTCAATTGACCCAAGATCGTAACTAGTGACGTGTTATTTCTCAATAACCTCAGGTTGAGATGTCAGCCTAAAGTAAAGTACGTAAGTAAATCATTTTGGTCATTGTATTTCGGGGACGTCGTCAACGATAGGGACGAAGCAAACACGATATTCTTTCCAGATACATTCTTATATCGTAAATAAACAATGGTTTATAAATTGACCCATGGCGGAAGTCAATGACACATCGCAATGACTCTTGTGAGACACGCTGAAAAATACAATTCGGTTCAATAAAACTAAATTATATGAGTTACGCAAATAGTTTCTTGAATGAGTTTTCACAGTTGCCACTTCCTTAACAAAATAACCTCTTTTCGGAAAATTCACTTTAAACCATTTATTTTCTTCATCAATTTCGGTTAGCTATCTCCCCGGTGTCTGAAAATTGTACATTTTAGCGTGGGTTGTATAATTTTCAAATTAAATTTGTCTGGTAGTTTTGGAATAGACTTTATCTGGAAATGATTTGAATTGGAAATGTACACTGCATTGTCTGACGGTCTAACACGAAACTCGTACACGCACCAAGGTTTTGATAGTTTTCACTTTACAAATGTCTAAATTTATCTGCACTTAAATGACTTTCATATTGTTTCTAAAATAAATAAATTAATGCATCTTTACAATTAACACATAAATGAGTCCCTTTACAAATTCATTTCCGGTTTTGACATTTTGTATCTCATAAGTGTATCATATTATGGGCTACTGTTTGTTACGCAGCGTCATAACGCAAAATAAAGAAAGAACAAAAAACCAGCGTACGGAGGTTATCATGAAAAGAAATGTTGGAGTTTGTTTGTTTGTTTTTTTGTTACAGGTTATGGTATGTCTGCTTAAAATATCTGTAGCAGTTTGTGATAAATAATTTATCAGGTACCATACATTTGGCAACGAGGTATTTAGGTTCTAATAAATATACCAATTATGAAATGATAATGTATGTTACTCAATTGCACCATTATTTTTTCAAAAAAATAACCCTCTAATCGAAAAAAATAATCAAGTCTGTTGATTTACGATATTCAGTTGTTGTTGGTTGGGTGTATTTTTTTAGCACTATTGGCAACATAAGAAGGTTATTTAGAGGCGAGGCCCACATTAATGTATTTCACCAAAGACTAAGACAAGGATTCTGGCAGCATCGGGCTCACGAGATAAATCTTATAAATAAAACAATAATTGCTTTCAAAGTGTTTTTTCCACAGCTATGGCTCCTTAAACCAAATCAGATATGTTATTGATTTTACTTCTATTATTTACACACAGATATTGTAATTCAGAGTTTCTTTAATTGTCTCAAAACAAATTATTTCCGTTTCGTCGTTGTGGGAATAAAATTTATCCATGAGTGTTTACAAGAAAATAATATTATGACTTTGAAATCGTAATACCATTACCGTGAATACAAACTAACATGTTACATACAGCGTACTTTCATGAATAAATTGTATAAAACTATGTATTCAATCAATCTTAGTATCTGATAAGTGGTACGCGTATTTTTTTAATGAAGTACAAGTGCCACTTGTCAGATACTAAGATTGATTGAATACATAGTTTTATACCATTGTTACGTGTCGTTTTAAGACAAAGACGTATCTTCACTCTATTTTGTTCTTCTTGTTAATCAAGGTTCGTGAAAAATGTATACGCTATGTGCATAGACGAAATTAACACGTTTCATTTTTTTTATTGACGAAACACTTACATCTGGCAATCATGATTTTTGATCAGCCTTTTTCCTAATTAGTGACAAATTCTGACACTCTTGAGCCTATTTTACGTCTGCACGTCCGCTTGTTTCCACAACTGAAGAGAAAACAGGAAGCGCTATAATAAACATTGCATGTGAGGAAGTTTGTATAGCAAACACTTCGTTAGAAAGCAGAGATATAAAAACAAATGTCATCATTCAATTGTTTTTCTTCTTGTTAATCAATGTTCCTGTAATATGAATGCATTATTTGCATTAAAGATATCAACACTTTTCTCGGCATATTCTCAAAAAGCTGGTAACAATGGTTTAGTATCAACCGTCTCCCTTATAAGTGTCAAATTACGAGCCTCTTGTAACTCTCTGATGTTTGCTTGTTTCTATAACTAGTTCAAGAGAAGATCCGGGGAGCAAGATAACAAACATTGCCGTGAAAATGTTGCTATAGCAAACACTACTTAATGTATTCTTAAAGAACAGAGATAGTAGTTTATTATGTGTTTTATTTCTCGACAAAACCGTTAAGCGCTTTCAAAAATTTAAACAAAATGTCGAAATATTGTGTTGTAATCGGATAGTGTCGATAGAGGTTATTCGTCCATAAAATGTGAAATGACGATATTTTCTCATATATATTTTCATTAGTAAAAGCACGTTTTTATTATGAGTTATATCACCCTACAGATACAATTGCATTAAATTTCATCTAACAAAATAGAAGACCACAGATTATTAACTAGTAGCGGCATGATCAAGTGTTAATGAAAGTCTAGGGTTCAAAATACCATCCCGGCCTAGCGTTTTCCTCGGGGAAAATAATAATATGCGAACATTTCGTCACGAGTCCAGATTAAAATGCTTGAAATATAAATATGAAAAATCTAATAGAATACAAATTGTAATCGTTTGTTGGGATATTATCTGAAGAATACGTAAGTAGCCTTATTATGACTTTTAAGTGGCCACTTCTGGGTGATCACTTGACGACATCTTGACCATTTAGGAAATTCATGATTGCTTGACCACTGGGGGACTGAATAACAGATGCCGGACTGATACAGAGTTATAATTGACTACGGGTGCCCACTTAATGATTACGGGACCACTGATTTGACATATTATAATGACATGAACCCTCACTGACAATTCGATCATGAACTGGAGCAGTTATCTCTATATCATGTTGGAAGTGCCTTCCATATCTAAAATTTCAAATTCCCTTTGTTTAGAATTTGGCTTACAACAAAGTAAGTTTGAAGTTTCCATTTAATTTTATAGCTCGTTCTTATCAGGGAAGGTTTTTTGTAAACACTGTTTAGTTTTGTTATTTCAATCGCACACTAGATAGAGGTTTATGACAAGCTGAAAGAACGTTTCAAAAACTTCGAGATACTTTTGTATTAGAGTGAGAGGAAAAGGAGGATTGTCTCTTTATGTCAATCAGACGGAATTATTTATCGCATTTGTGCAATAAATGGTTGCATTTGAGGGTATCTGAGTGCTTTGAGGGTATCTGAGTGCTTTGAATAAAGAATCTAGCAGAGAAACAAATGGAATGTTTTCAATTTTGTGGCATTTTAGACTTAGTGAACCGTGCTAGATAAATTGTAATATGCTACTCTTGCATTTTGACAGCTTAATATTTGACAGCTTGCTTGAGGTAGAAAAACAGAAATCGAAACTTAAGCGAACTCGATTATCGGTGTCTTGTTTTTATTTTCATGTACATGCAAAATCAGCTAAAGAACTTCACATGAGCTACTTCTCAAATTGTTGAAATCAGTAAAAGAAAATCTTACCTGTCAAGCATTAAATTAGAGCAAAACGAAAGAGAGTCAACTAGGAATGTGCTTAGAACATCAAACAAAGTACCGTGTTGTTAATTACGTGCATCTAACAAATAAAACAATTCATTGCTTTGATACTGGTTGTAACAACATCGATAATTACTTAATGCTAGAGAAAAAACATTGTGTTCATTGTTTATATAGGGAGCTACTTGATAGCTACTTTGTTGCTAATAGCAATCGTCTGAATGTCATTAAGACATTGAAGACTTAAAGTTCAAAACGAAGAAAACTTATTCAGTTATATGTCCGGCTCTTTTCGTTCACCCGCTATCAAAGAATTCAACTTGGTCGAACTAAATGAAATACACTTGCTTTGTCCAATGCTTTTTAGTCTCATGTTTTAAATGTCTCTTCACCAAGGCTAACCGGTTTCTGAAAGAACTTATTTGAATCAATACCCTCACACTTACTAGGTGCACCTTACAAATCAAACAATTACCTGCTTCAATAAGTCTAGTTTCCACATCGAAGTATCCTTGAAAAAAGCAAATCATATTGTTCAATGTTATCGCAAGGTTTATACAATTATGACACTAATACATTGAAGTGCCTTTGGGCTTTGTAATTTGGTGATCAGAGTTACAATTAATGTCTTGACCCGTGGTACTTAATTGTTCTATCCCCAATAGCCATAACAAGTACTTGTGTCTTTCCGTGAAAACGATGTCATATCAGTAAACGTACAGAGGATAGTTTTCATCAACATTATTTTGCAAACGTGTTAACCACAATTGTATTAGTATTCCCTTTAGAATAAAGGTGCGTGGAGCAATTATAAATACTGTACGTGATGGATGAGACTATGATATCCGCTCTTTGTTCTGGAAAAGATCCTGAAAAAATGATAAGCTCCCTTTGACGAGGTAGAGACTTTGTCACGGATGCTGTTATCCTTTTAGCAAAAAGCCGTGCATTATAACCACTATGATTGAAATTGAATTCAACACAGAAATTGTGTTTAAAGAAACCGTGTCTACGTTATGTAGGTCAGTTATAGTAATATTATGACAATATTTACTTTGTATATTTTTTTAAAGATTGATGTTTTTAAACAAATACGTTTCACTGTAACTTTTTATTCTTTTGGCGTATTTAATCTCTGTCTTCCTCCGATCTCCGTCCTGTGACCTCTGTCCTCTGATTTCTGATACTTGTCTAGAAAACGTTAAAGTCCTTATATTGTTCTCAAAAATGTCAACCATTGTCAATGTGTTCATTCACTATGAGGAGACACTCTGAAAAATACAATTCGAGTGGATGAAACTCAATTTTATAAGTGACGCAAATAATTTCTTGAGTGAGTAACAAAATAAACTCTTTTCAAAAATTTATGATAATTAAACTTTTCACTTTTAACCATCAATTTTCTTTAACAATTTAGCTATCTCTCCGGTTCTGAAAATTGTGTATTTTTAGAGTTGGCTGTATTATTTTATAATTAAATTTGTCTGGAAGTTGTGGAAATAGACTTTATACAAAAATTCACCATGCGATGTGATACGCTCAAGTGTGCAACCCGTACACTCACCAAAGTGTTAATTGTTTTCAATTCATAAATGTCTTTATCTATCTGTGCTTGAATGTCTTTCCCAAATAATCCAAAATATAAAAATCAATGCACATTTCAATTAGCACATAGTCGAATCCCTTTACAAATAGTTTTTCAGTGTTGAAATGTTGTATCTCAAAATTCTATCATATCGGGTAACAGATTTAAAACATAGATCAGTATTTTACATTTTGTTTTGCAGCGTTATGACGCAACATGAAGAAAGAACAAAAGACCAGCGTGTGGGCGTTATCATAAAAAGAAATACTGGATAAAATTGATGAAATCAGTAAAAAAAATTCTTACCTGTCAAGCATTAAATGAGAGCAAAACGAAAGAGAGTCAATTAGGAATATGCTTAAAAAATCACACGCTAAACAAAGTACCGTGTTGTTAACGAGGTACATCTAACAAATAAAACAATTAATTGCTTAAATACTGGTTGTAACAACATCGATAATTACTTAATGCTAGAGAAAAAACAGAGTGTTCATTGTTTATATAGGGAGCTACTTGATAGCTACTTTGTTGCTGAAGAAAAACTTGAAGTTTAAAGCGAAGAAAACTTATTCAGTTATATTTCCGTCTGTTTTCGTTCACCTGCTATCAAATAATGAACAACCTACCCAATATATACTTGTTGTTGGTAATCTCAAGTCACGTCAGTCCAAATTGTGTTTTAAGCTACCTACCATGTGTTTATGAGACGTTAAAACGCCTTATATAAGACAAATAAAATCGAATAAGTAAAAAGGCAAGTAAAATGTTGATGCAATTCTTTGAAATAATTTTGTCCTAACATTAAATATATTCAAGATTTTGGCAATAATACAAAAGTTGTATAACAATCCAAGATGAATCTAGAAAAATTGTAGTAAGAAAGCATGTTCCATCATAGAGGGTAATTGATTAGGTTGTGACAAGGGAAACATTTCAAACAATTAATTGTGCTCGAATGATTATTTGAGTATTTGCATCACAAAAATATGATGATAAGATTTCTCACAAATTATTTCAACATTGTTTCAGATTCAAATTAACCAGCAGCTTATTACATTTTGAGTACTCATAAACACAAATATTATAATTTATTAAGATACGTACTTAAGTACCTTCAAATGTCTTCAACAACCTTCATATTTTCTAATAGTTGTTGGAATATAACTTATCAACGAGTTTTTAGAAAAATAATACCATGACCTTGGAATCTTAATGCTTACCATTTTCATGAACACAAGCTTGCATGTTAGTGTATTTTAATTAGGATGCAACGGTCCAATGTTAATTGCCGTTTTAAGACAAAAAGCGTCATGTATATTCTTATTGTCTTATGACTATTTCAAATAATCACCCGTGGTCAAACCCTATTTATCGGCCTTATATTCTTATTGTTAAACAAGGTTCATGAAAAATGAATACGATGTATGCACAGACGAAATTAACAAGTTTCTTCTTTTATTGACAAAACACTTAAATCTGGTAACAATAATTTTGTATCAGACATCTTCCTTATTAGTGTCAAATTATGCCACACTTGTGTCCGTTTCTCTTACGTTTGTTTATTTCCATAACTAGTTCAAGAGAAGATACTTTGAGCGAGATAACAAACAATGGTTGCCTGTGAGAGGGTTGCTATAGCAAACACTATATTATCATTATTTTTTTTTATTTTTTTTATTCAATGTTCCTTAAAAATTAATACATCATTGTATAGGCGACATCAACACGTTTCTAACAATATTCTCGAAACACTTAAAACTATTTGCAATAGCTTTTTATCAGCCATTTTCCCTATTAGAGTCAAATTATTAGCCTTCTTTTCATAACTAGTTCAAGATAATTTCCAGGGAGCGAGATAACAAAAATGTCCTGTCCCCTAATCCCTGTCATCTAATTCCTGTTCTCTGATTTATGTCCTCTAATTCCTGTTTTCTTATTTCTGTCCTTTAATTCTTTTTCTCTGATTTCTGTCATCTGATCTCTGTTCTCTAATCCCTGTCCTCTGATCTGAGAAACGTCAAAGCCCTGTTTTTGTCCTTGAAAATGTCAATCATTGTCGATATGTTTAATCACTCTTGGGAAATACACTTAAATATACAATTCGAGTGAATAAAACTAAATTATGTGAGTCACGCATTTTCTCAACAAAATGATCGCTTTTTAGAAGTTGTTCATAGTTTTCACTTTGAACAATATATTTTTGTTATCGATTTTTGTTAGCTATCTCTCCAGTTTCTGAAAGTTGTATTGGCTATATTATCTTCGAATCAAGTTTGTCTAGTAGTTGTGGAAATATAGCCCAGTGGTCTAGTGCCAAACCGTGCAATTGAGATCAAACTTTTTTTGTTTATATTCTTGTTAATAAAGGACAAAAAAGTCGCAATTGGGCAACTCTAAAAATAGCACAAATTCAAGAGGTGTATTTCAAGGTCATTTACAATAAAATTGTGTATTAGTGATTTGAGATAGAAGTAATATTTTGGGAAATATTTTCCACCAAAATTATATAATACGACACTTAATGCTGTCAACTATATAATTCAAGATAAAATATAATGATAATTAATTCAACTTCCGGTTTTCTTGCGCAAACTAACAATGTCTAGCCCAAATGTATAGTTTGAATACGAACGGAATACTTCGAGTCACATAAGTGAGATACATCAGGTTTATAATAATTTGACCTGCCTATTCCATTTTCAAGCTCAAATTGACACTTCAATGTCATTATCAAGGTCAAATCGCGTTTTTATGTTATTTTGACCTCTATTTACATATTTTGACCTTGACCTTAACCTTTGATATCGTCAGTAACACCACCATTGAGTTTAGCTGTGTCAAAAACATATGTTCTTATGTGTATTAAATAGTTTTAGCGTTTAGGATAGCAAGACACATTTATAAGTTTTAGGCGGACATTTTTGTTATGTCATATGTTTCTTATTATTGATGCTTAAAACACATTATTCGGTCCATACCTTTACAATGTTCAATAACTATGTATTTGAAAACCCAAAAATACACAATTGAATGAAATCAGTGCATTAATATGGATTTCCAAAGACTCTACCCTTTATCAGTGACTTTGAGTTTTTTCCTATATTTTATTAGTAAAATGACGAATTTGACGTTTTAGCACCTGACATTATAGAGGTTATACAAACCATTGAAATAAACGAAAATGTGAACTTTATTGATTTACTCATGTCAAAGATGAATTTGATCATATAAATAGCTTGTTTTATCAAAAGTTACATGGCTTGAATTTTCTCAATTTGCATAACTCCAAAATGGTCGCCGTGAAAACTAAATGTTAAACCTTTGATTGTTTCTGGCCGTATCTTTGGAATATAAGGTCATGCAATGAAAAATAAAACACTCTTTAATAAAGAGCAAATTCGAAAACAAATAACAAGGTCAAATTTTGGTTTCAAGGACATGTTAAAGGTCAAATCACAATTTTCTTCTTGATATTGCCTTTTAATGCTTTTTTATATCATAATCCGATAAGACGGTTTCGAAAACATATAATTCGACATATTTCATTCACATATAGCGTTAAAGATCGAGAAAATATCCCCTTTTTATTTTTGTGTTTTTTTTCCTATTTTAACGCTATATGTCAGTAAAATAATATCCAATTATATGTTTTTGACACTGTTCAATTTGATCATGATATAAAAAAAACATAAAAGGTCAATATAAGGTCAACATTACAAGAAATTATGATTAAAAAGTCTCAAAAATTCAAATATTAACCACTGAAGTAAAATAGACGGGCATTA
>JAUUEB010166666.1:0-14204 GCA_032362205.1 Clione limacina
CTCCCCTTAACGAGAAGCAAACTGCGTGGGGTCATAAAAAGTTCGAGGAAGACCCGAAAACAAGTGAATAGTGACTGACGAGTGATGACGAACAAATTTCAGTGTGACTAGATATTGAATGTTTGAAAATCAAATCACTGTTTCTCACAACTGTATCGTTTGAGTCGGTTTGAGGGCTGGCTCGAACTAGTTATTTGACTATAGATTGATTTGACTTCATCACTACTATATACCCTAAGGATCAATAAAATTCAAGTCCGGTTTTGTCATGTGGATGAAGAGAAACCCATCATCCCCCCCCCCCCCCTAGTATAGTGACAAGATCATTACATTACACCTAGTATTGATGATTGGGAGATGATTGAATGTTGACGGCCTATTATGAGTGAATTGATTGTTGATACATTATTCTTGTGACTGTGCAGCGTAGGTTTGTAAGTTTGTAATTATATGTTAATTTATTGTGATGTTTTTGTGTGACTGAAAACAATAATGGATTATTATCACTGACTTTATTTAAATTATTGGAATATAATGAATTTACTTCCTATGTATGAATTTGTATCATTGTGTGTGCAGTTGTGTTTATATGACTCTGTGCAGGCGCGTAGCCAGGGGGACATGTGCGAATGCCCCCGCACTCCTATTTGAGATCCAAAAAGCTCTAAATTTTCCCAATTTATAACTAACATCAAAAATGTCGGCCGTTTCGCGGCCATTGATTTTATAATATCCAATAATGTTCCCCCATTTCAAAATCCTGGGTACGCGCCTGATTCTGTGGGCAGTTGACATAGTAGTTTGTGTGTCAATATTATTAGTTATTATAATTGTTCTTTGTTCCGTTTGCACTTGCTACTATTTTTTTTGAATAGGCTTATTGCCTAATACATCTTAACCTCGAATCTTGTGTATTAGAAGTTAGAAGTCATCAGACGGAGACAGTTATCATTATATTATTAGCATAATGTTGCATGAATAAGATTGGTGTCCTTCATGGATGTCGGTGAATAGTTCAAGGTTTGCATTACCTAGCACAGACAAGAGATAAGAGAAATCTAGGTCAGAAACGTGAGAGAAAAATCGTTAAGTCAAGCGAAACAAGGTCACAGACCGTATTCGGAATTGTGATCTTATCTTTACACTTACTTGTTAGAATAAAGTAACTTCCGTTCAAATTTGGTGCAAATTGGTTCATTGAAAAAGTTGTGTTTCAGTTTCAGTGTTTTCTTGATAAAGGCTACTTTTAGCTTAAATAATACTTAAGGCCACATGTATAGTGAATACTACACAACTGATTTTTAATACGATATGTATTGCCCTATGAGTGTTGATATTCAATGTCGTATCAACGAGCTTCAGCGAGTTTGATACGACATTGTGTATCCACTCGAATGGGGCAATCAATATCGGATTAATAATCAAAAGTGTTGTATTTATTTCATTTCATATCGAAACCATTGGTCTTCAATCTAAAAAGGACCCCTAAAATTAAACTACATCATGCAAACGCATAAAATACGTGAACAGAGTACATCACATATGAGACATCACAAAAAAAATCACAGAAATCACATTATGAACAAGTAAACGAGCCTCGTGTGACTTTTTGCATTTTAATGATAACAAACGGTGCTCTCTCGTGTGCAAGAAATTTGGGATTTCCCGACGACGAGAAAAAAATATTATGATAACTAGAAGAATGATTACTCGTTGAGAGTACAACCACGCACATCAGACACAAGTAACAAAGAACATATCAAACAACTCAAGGGCCATAACTCTGTAAGCATTTTTTTCAAAAAGCTGAGAACAATATTTTTAAAAGGTCTCTAGAAGAGCCTGTGTGCAATATTTCAGAGTCTTACTCCCAACGATGTGACCACTGTCTACAAACCGTACCTGACAATAACAAAGGGGACATAACTCTGTCAAAACTGTTTTGTTCAAAATGGTGGCTACAAAATGAGTCTGAGCGTCTGGAGTACAGCGCATGCGCATGATAGGAGTATAAAATAAGATAACTAGTAGTTCACGTCTATTTATGAGGAGTCATAATAACACAACAACGTGCTTGGAATTTTGAGTATAAAAAGGTGGCGAATACTTCTGACGCTTAAAATGGATAACTTGGACAATAAAAGGTACAAAATGTTGGCTGAACAGAAAACAAAGTATAAATGAGGTTGATAGTCTGGAGTACAGCGCATAAGCATGATAGTAATAGAAAACAGGATTACTGGTAGTTCAAGGCATAATAACACAACAACTTGAAATTTAACAGTCACTAAGAGTACACAAAGGTGATATAATAAACAATTATAAAATGTCCAAAAAGAAGACTGACCAAGCCAAACTTTAAACATAACCTTTGGAGATAACCGATAGTAAAAGTCATGTCTAGTAAATACTTTTTACTGTAACATTCTTATCATCATCACTTTATTTGAATAAATCTATAGACCTTTATGTAAACATTAAATCTCAGAAAAACTAAAGAAGAACGCGGTGAGGAAGATGAAGAGAAAAGTCAAGACTTTAGGTCATCGACGACTAATACTATAGGATGTTTAGTTTTATAGAGATCTACATTTCTTGTGTGCCTTGGTCCAGCCGCTTCTGAGCTGTATTTTAAATGTCTAGTAAGCCGACGGCAGATTTCTTGGTGATTTTTCTTGTTTTGTTAATTTGTTTATTTTTTCCATGATTATGTTTTCTGAAATATCCACAGGCTAGACACAAGTCCGAAGCAACTCAAATTTCAATTATTTCTTAAGCATTTAAAAAAAAACATTTAATTTTACATTACATCCGCAAATGAATATCAATTATTGTGGAAGCATAATTTAGACAAAACCTGTGTTTTTTTATGTCAATAAAGACTAGAAAACTTTGCTTCATAAGAGTTGTATTATGGGCTTGTTTTATATAACAGAAGATATGGACAATTCCTAATGCTTCGCGAATCGGATAACAAGCATCATTCGTTGTACACTTCCCAGGTGGCTAAAAATACACCAATAGTTTCCTATATAACCTGTCGTTTCCTATATAACCTTCTAAAAGCATAATCTGATAGGTCAGATGACCACACCGTCTGGTCAGTATAACTATGTTTACATTACATTGATGAACAACTCAATAGGAGAATATTCTTCTGTTCAACTCAAGAAGCAAGAAATTATGTAATGTATTATTATTCAAATAGAAATGTCTGAGATCTTATCCTTAAATATACACCATCACCAGAGACTAGACGAGAGCAGTGTAAGTGGTATTCAAACTAATAATTATCATATCTATTCACAGCAGTGTTCACATTAACAAGCTGGACGGAACAAGGCATTTTTATAAACTCTCTTACGCATTCATCTTATGGCATTCATTTCCTACTCATTTCGAGCATTCAGACGATAATTTTTTAAATTCTGATATATTCCAAACGGGAAAATAAAAAATATGGATGAAGATATTTTGTTTCATATAAACTATGTTGCGAATATATTGCTTTTATCACAACCCATCTCCATACTTTGTCCTACATGCTTCCATTGAACTATTTTAGAATATCATTACACTATCGGGGCATTTAGTAGCGGCTTTTTCCTTTATCTAATTGTAACATCTGCTTGCTGGTAGAACAACGTACAAGTTGATATTAAGACAAGTCATATGATGTCCTTGCACATAACCTTTATGTTCCACCACACCTCACATAATATGAGACGTTCTTTGAGACAAGCTAAGAGTGGTAGGCAGTGATTAGAAGTGTATCGACAAAGTCACTACTCAATTCAAAAAGGTGACAAGTAGAATAAAGTAGAGCTGAGTAGTTAACAAATGCCACTACTCTTAATTCACATAAGGGTGAAAAGATGAAGTAGAAACGTTTGTGGTACCATCAAGAGATATAAGCCATGACTAAAACAACTACAAGCAGGGGACCACATGAGGGCGCAAACGTCTCAATTATACCCAGGGACTGGCGAGAAAAGGTTCCTCTAAACACAAGGTCGATTTTTTAAATTCAAACTTCGGTCAAATTAACAACACCCAAAAGTCAGTATGCTATAACGATCGCTAACGAAACCATTGGAAACTGATTTGAAATTATTCACGTTATATAAAACAACTTCGGTTTTTTTTTGTAGCGAGATTTCAACAACCGCTGCTACGAAAGTATAACAAAAATTTAAAATGCCGGTAAAATTGGCAATCGACTTTCCTTCAACTTGTTATTAAATCTGTGTTCTAAAACAATATTGATCTTTCTGTCGCAGAGAACGCGTTTATGGAAAACTAAAAACTCAGCAAAAACTAAAAGATGACAAAAGACAGTGAACTCATGAAATATTCATGCTCGGAGCTACATCCTCAATGAGTTCTTTAAAGGGACAGTAAAATGTCACAAAATGGCGTCGTGTCTGCCTCAACAATCTTCAACAACAGAAAACTCATGGGGCTTAGAGCTAGGACTACAACAGGCACAAAATGTTGGCTGGACAGAAAAGTAAAATCTAAATAAGAGTCTGTAGTAGAGCGCATGCGCATAATAAGAATATAAAACAAGATAACTTGTAGTTCAAGTCAATTAATGAAGAGTCATATAAACACAACAACGTGCTTGGAATTTTACAGACAGTTAGAGTACAAAAAGGTGACATCATAAATTATGAAACAATTCCAAATAGAAGACGGACTCAGCCAGACTTAGTAGATGACCGATAGTAAAAACCATGTCTAGCAAATACTTATAACAGTTACATTCTTATCATCATCACTTCATTTGAATATCTCTATATACCTTAAGGAAATTATCAAATCCCCGAAGGACTAAAAGAAGCACGCAGTGAGGAAGATGATGAGGAAAGTTAAGGCTGTGGTTCATTAAGCGTCAAAAATAAAAGACGTTTAGTTATATTGAGATCTACATTTCTTGTGTTTCTTAGTCTCGCGGCTGTTAAGCTGTAATTTAAATGTCCAAGTAAGCCGGCGGGAGATTTCTTGATGATTTTTCTTGTTTTGTTAATTTATATACTTGTTTATGATCATTCTTTCTGGAACATCCACAAACTAGACACACGCCCGAAGAAACCCAAGCTCCAATTTCAATTAATTCTTAAGCATGTTTTAATAATAAATTGTCATTTTACATTACATCCGCAAATGAGAAAACAATTATTGAGGACGAATAATTTAAAAACATCCGGGTCTGATATACAAGACAAAGAAGACAACTAGTTTGCTACATAAGCATTGTGTAATGATACATCTTTTCAATGACAGAAGATACGAATAATTCCTAATCATTGGTCAAGCTCATAACATACATCATTCGTCTCCTGTCAATGTATTTAACTTATAACTGTTGAATACTATTAACTTATACGACTGATGAACAATGCAGGTTTAATGATAAATTTCAGATGTATGATGTTGTCTTAGCCATTTTGACTTTGAATAATAAAAAAATAGCGCACAGATACAATTATCCGAAATTTTGCTCACGAAGAGAGTCACATTAATTAAAGAATCTGAAATAGATGTCAGCCTTACCAACTGGATAATAATCATCACTTAACATTTCAAAGTTAAGACATAGGAAACTATTGCTATGTGAAAAGGTAATTCTAATTTGACACGTGGTTACGCAGTCAACTTACAAGTGCAGTTTTCTATTTTGTGCAAATCATTCCTAAATATGAACACCAATAATCTTTGACACCAAACCTTTAGATCGGATGACTCAGTCTAGTAAAATTGATGTATCAGTAAAATTGTCATGTAGATAAACTTGATGGAACAAGATTGATAAGATTGAGTTTGAGATGGCTATTTCAATACCGTACTCATGGCTATTATTCTAAACAAATCTCTCCAATAAAATAGATTATCGTAGCCTACACCCATGAACATGAGAATGATTTCTCTCCAGTAACATAGTGGACTCCATTAACCAATACTCGAATAAGTTCAAATAAGATAGACTACCGTAGACATCACTGAATCAAGTTCTATCGTCCTCTATGTCCGGAGAGGATATAGATTTATACAAATAAATCATATATATGAATTGTGATCAGGTCAAAGAGGTCAAAGTTCATGGTTTTTGTAACATTTTATATAACTATACTTGCGTGCAAAAAAAGTGGGCACCCTACATTATATGTGTTATTTTCATTCAGTTCTGTAGAAATGCAATTGTTTCGATACATAAACGAGGAACAACCATTTTACAATGAATATAAACCAAAACAAAGGATGAATATGGTTAAACCGTATCTTAAATCCGATTTTGAAAACACCAACTAAAAAGCTGGAAAGTCCCAGAAATAAGCTTCTAAGTGGTGACATTAAAGTCCTGGCAAGAGCAGAAACCGTCACCGTGGCCCTCAACATGCCAATGGCTTCATAACGCTGCGAGGTACTTAATTGAGACGTTTAAGAATAATTGACAAGGATAAACTGAAAACATTTAACGGCCTTTTAAACATAAAACACTGAAGTGTGTTAGAAAAAAAAATCGGTTGTGAGAAACTAAAATAAACGGAAAAAACGTGTCAACAATAATGTAACTAGCAGTAACGGTTTTGAAATCATAAAAGAAAACGAAAACATTCATCTGGCTATCAACTGGACAAAAGATGACGATGCATGTTTTTTTTTCATTTTCTGCTTCACAAAAACATCAAGGAAATTCTGTAGTTAACACAATTTTTATTAGTTTAACTACATCACCAAAATCCACAGGATTTCCACATAGCCATGCAAACAGTTGAGGATTGACTCATCACACAAGAAAGCACTTAGTTTAATTTGAACTCAGTTGACAGCGACAAAAACTAGTTACGATTTCATCCAAAATGATTTCCGCATTTCTTAACCCTGAGCCATGCGATGGTTTGCAAGAGACTAATCATATAACAACCTTGTGTATAGGTGACGTCTCCGAGCTGATATCCAAAAATGTAACTTCGTTTTACTGATTTTGAGCTTAACAAATTCTTCAAATCAAGGAAAATCACAAATATGGGAGCAGAGGAGAGACAGAGGAGAGACAGAGGAGAGACAGAGGAGAGACAGAGGAGAAAGAAGAGACAGAGGAGAAGACAGAGGAGAAAGAAGAGACAATTTAAGCGAACGAGTCAAATAGATGTAAACCCTTAGGCTGTAATCAATGACCATCTAAACTAAATAAAGTGTCTTAGGCTTTGTAAATAACTCATCTCTCTACCAGGGGTGTATTTAAACCACAAGAATTACTTCACTTCACTTAAATTCAATTACATTTCTTGAGATGTTTGCATGAAAACTTTACACAATTTAGTATGAATTAAAGATAATGCCTCCGGGGATGAACCCCATCGGATATGTTTGGGAAAACAAACGGGTCCAAGGACGGGTTAACTAACCTTAAAACATGTACCGAATATCATTGTTTAAGAGTGGAATTGAGATAACATCCCACACAATTGAAAAAGAATCATGAGCCAGGGGCGGGGCATCATGGTATTTAAGGTAGTGATTTAATACCGTTTAAAATTGAAAAACTTAAAAAAGAAATGTGTCGCAGAAATGAATAACGTCATTGTTGTATATCCAAGTGGGGTGATAAATTGATTTCAAGACACAGAAAAAAACGAAGTTGTGGTTAGAATCACGGAATTGCCTATACATTTTGTTTAAATATTACAACATAGCCCCCTTACCTCTCAACTGTTCTTATAATCCTTACTTTGTCGTCTTTTTCTGAGCTCAATCTGACTTTAAATCTGTAGAAATAAGAAAACTGAGATTATGGATATGTCAAGATAGAATAAACATTAAAATTTAAATCATTATTAAATTTATTTTAAATAAATCGCAGTGATTAAAGTATTTTAATGTTCTTTATAATTTTGTTTGGGAATAACATGTTGAACATATAGATAAATCGGTCAATTTCTTCTTCGTTGCCCGTAGCTTGTTGAGGATTTTTAATTTTTAATAAACATAAGCGAATATATAAATTGATCTCTGTATCTCTCTCTTAAAGAGTGACTGAGAGATCACGAGAACAAATTGTCCTGTAAATGGTCTTTGAACACGCGTCGCTGCAGCTCAGTTTCCCTAGTAAGGGGAAATAACTAACTGCTTGGATCGCAGTGCCGTGGGTTCGAATCCCACCAAAGCAAATTTTTTTCCTGATCTAAAAGTGTAAACAGGTACAAGCGTTGTGACTTTTTAATTTATCTCATAAAGAGAGCGACATTGATGAGAAATGATACAAAAAAGCTGTACACTTTATTCATAATTCACTGGAAAATATACGCGAACATCATAGACAAATTAACATTTTTTCGGTCTATATCAATTAATATCTCGATAGAAAATGTAAAAAAAGTGAGTTATGAACGTGATGCACTCAAACAACAAATATTTGCAACGATTTATTTAGAGGGTGTCTAACTCATGTTTCATTCTTGGCAGAGAAAAAATATTTGCTGCATCTGTAAATGTTTTGCATACTGCATCGATTACAACAAACACAACTCCGTGCTCATCTGAAGATTTGTTCTCCCTTTTGCAGGCCTTTCTTGCCAATCAGAAAACAATCAACAACAAAACTGAGTAGTTATTGTCATGGTGCCGAGGTTGCGCTCGATCTTGGAGGGAAATTTCGGCGGAAATGACAGCAACGTCACTTGATTTTAAAAGATCCAGAGCAAACTACTTATTTTGTGGGTGGTGGTGGTCATTTTTGGAGTTAATGGTGATACACAGCCTTGAGAACATCTGTGCGTCCGTCTTTGTGGTCAACCAACTCACAAAATATCTGCAAATTATATAAATAACCCTGAGAAAGTCTGACTACAGTTCTAATAGTCCAATATGCATCAATCAATCGTTCGTCTAGTACATTCAAGGATTCGAAATATAAAACAACGGACACAGATTTGAAACTTTAACGCACTTTGTCAAATAGTGTACTATACATGATAACAATATATAGTGTCATGTCTTCTACACGTTGTAGTCGCTAATCTCACAAACAAATGTTTAATGTTCATAAGTAAACCATTGATACAAAGTAAACCATTGATACAAAGTAAACCATTGATACAAAGTATTCCATTGATACAAAGTATTCCATTGATACAAAGTAAACCATTGATACAAAGTATTGACATGGACGTCTAAGGTAACAAAGTATCGAGGTATACTACTTATTATTTTAGAACAAAGGTTATCGACTTAAGTAACGAGTAGTTCTCTATCGTAATGGATGCTAATGTTCAGCCAATCTATTAATACTGCAAGAGGAAAAAATAGTTATTGATAAAAGAAACAAACTAAGAGAATCTTGCTTTACCGACAAAAATTCAGACATGATTATATAAACGAATGCGAGACAAATTTTAAGAAGCAAGCTAGAAACAGCTAGAGTTATGTCCCTTTTATGATTTTCATGTTCGTTCTTTACGCAGTGAACGCATGGTTGGAAAGTAAGACCCTGAAATATTGCACAAAGGCTTACCAAGGGACCTTGTAGAAATATTTTTCTCAATTTTTTGAAAAATATGTTTACATAGTTATGGCCCTGGAGTTATTTGCTATGTGTTCTTTGTTACTTTTGTCTGATGTTCGTGGTTGTACTCCCTACGAGTACTATTTTTTTTAGTTTATTTAGATACATTTGAGTGTCCTTTTTTTCTGAAACAGAAATAAGCTTTAGCCATTAAACTTTACCAAAAGAACAAATGTGTATATCATAATAACTGAAGTCACTAGGGCGGCTTTGTATAACCGTCTTAGGTGAACAATTGTAACAAAGTATCCCATTGGCACAGAGACGTCTACGACAATAACGACATTGAATATATTAACCGAGTTTTCTATTCTTATGGATAGTAATGTTCAGCTAGACTCATTCATCAATTTTAAAAGAGACAACTTATGAAAATCTTGACAAAACATCAGACATTAATATGAAAACACGTGTAAGTCAAGAGTCTACTAAAATGACTCATAAAAAAATGTAAATTCTTCTCGAAATCTGAATTATTCAAAGAAATTACAATAAACAACAAAAACAACATTGAAAGGCATAATATAAAGTGCTAGCAATAAATGTATCAAAGAAAATATAACAGAAGCTCAGGTTGTCATGACATACAGAGAACTTCAGATAGCAATTAGGTAAAACAATTGATCAAATGAAGAGGGATAACAAATACAAATTGGAAGAATTTCAGATCACAAAAAGGCCCATGGTCGACAAGCACGATCA
Organism: Clione limacina; assembly: GCA_032362205.1. Lineage (NCBI taxonomy): Eukaryota > Metazoa > Mollusca > Gastropoda > Pteropoda > Clionidae > Clione > Clione limacina. Next base: position 10,271 of record JAUUEB010166666.1, read on the forward strand.
CGTGATCACGTATCCTGACCTTTGTCAACATACTAACTAAAAAAGAAACGATGCTTCAACCTATGAATTACCCATAACATCACGTGTTAATAATTGTTTTCAGCAGATAATGTAGAATTAATTGTGGTTAGATTAATTGGAAATAAAGCCCAGAAATCGTTAACCGAGTAAGCAAACCACACATATTGACCTGTCAAAGCACAGTCTGAGAAAACAACTTTGGTAAGAGTAATTGAAAATAAAGCCCATAGATCGATAATAGAGTAATGAAAACAAAACATGCAATGGAGCTGTATAAGCCAGCTCTGATGGTTAAGATGACCACACTGTCTGGTCAAGATAACTATGTTTACATTACACCGATGACCAGACTCAATAAGAGAACATTATTCTGATCAACTCAAGAAAACAAATTATGTGTTTTTATTCAAATAGAAATGTCTGAGTTTTTTTCCTTAAATAGACACCAAAATATGAGGCTAGATGAGAGTTGGATAAGTGCTATTTTAACTGTAATAATTATATTTTTCTTTCAGAGTCGTTTTTACATCAATGGACGATGTATGGAACAAGCCAATTTTTATTTATGCTCATTTTTATCTGGTGGCTTTCATTTCAATCTCTATTTGCACACTCTGCATCTGAAGATATTTTTTAACAAATAATATTTTCAAATCGGTGAAATGATTATGGAAGAAAAGACTGTATCGTTTTTAAGACAAATGTTTCGAATATATCACCATCCAAATCCAAGCTGTGTCCACACTCATGCTTCTCTTGAACTGTTTCAGAATATTTTAACTCCATCGAGACACGCCTATAGTGATTCCAGTACAAATTGAACTTCTTCTAAGCGGCTTGGGTTTAATTGGCCTTTTCGCATACGAAAATGAGACCGGTGACGGTCAGTAAAGTGACGCCAGTCTCCATGCCGCTATTAAATTCTACACCACCAGTCTCATATTACAGAAGATCATCACAGGTGTCTCTCTATTTTGCTAACAATTTGCATTCTTGAGATGTTCTTTGGCCTCTTTATTTGTACTCACTCAATACAATTTTGATGTTGAGGAAAATTTCAAAACGTTGCAAACCAACATTTGAACCAAAATCAGTCGTAAAATCCAAATAAAATAGTTGCAAAAAATTGCGAGACTAACCTTCGCTTACCCTAACACCATAACCCTACGATTGAGTCTTACAACGGTTTGCAATATTTGGAATTTAAAAACTATGTAAATTAGCAAGCATTTTCTGGGCGACACCACAATGTTCAATAATTTTCCTTGCATGCTCGTGTAGTGAATGCTCATCAATCATCCATTAACAGGTAATAGAAACTGAGATGCGTAGTACGATTGGAAATAGAAAGGTGGAAGTTTTGATAACAAAAACAAAGACAAATATCTCTGGAAAGACATGGTCATGAATATTTTATTTCCTAAAAATACAACAGATATGATATTAACTGACAAAAACAATGATTGATGAATATGAAGTCCGACGGCAAGGGACATGGGTTGGCGTGATAGAACAGGAATAGACAGACAGACACACGATTCTTAGTTAACACAAATTGCAATATAAACACAAAATTATTGATATCATATATTTTTTGTTGTCTGTTATTTTGGGTGGAAAGTGTAGATTTATTGATAGATCAAATGTCACATAATTTCCATTTCTGGAACCTTTTCCATAGTAATAAAAAGATGTTATTCTAATTATCAAATACATTATGTATGCAATTATTGTTATTTTGCACACGTGAAATATTTTCAATCGTCCATCACAAAACCAATAGTAATTGCACTGAACTCACTCACGTCATTTGTAGAGACATTTCTTTTTAACAACCACTGCTGATTAAATACCACCAAAACCACCAACACTTACAATTGCTCTGTAAAAATTAATAATCCAATATCCTTCCTCATCTTGCTTAAAATCTGTGTTTCTTTCGCTTAAATTGCAAGGACAAAATTGAATCAAAATAAGAAGATATTAACAAGATGAAGTTAAAATTACATGGCAAAGGAGATCATGCAAAGTTCATTCACAGTGTGTGTGACGACACGATAAGAGCGGAAGTCAATTTCCTCTAAGCCGACAAGGCAATTGGTGTAAAGTCAAGGCCTAAAAGCTTACAGAAATCTAATTGTTCCTGTTAAGTTTTCATCAACTTATTTTATTATTTGTAATTGATTTAAGTCTGTAACCTAAAGATGTTTGGTAGATTCACGCAAAAGGCAAAATCCTTGAATTAATTTTTTTTAAATGGAGAGAAAGTCAAAAGAGTAGACGGACTGATCCAGACTTCAAACATAATTTTAAGACGTGACCGATATTTAAAGACATGTCTAGATAACAGTTATTACAAATCCCCCGAATCACAAAACGTGGCACGCAATGAGGAAAATGAAGAAATAAAGTCAAGTCTATAATGGGTGATCTACGACAAATAATATGAGACGTTCAGTTTTTATTAAGATCTATTATTCAACTGTAAAGCTGTAATTAAAATGCAGGTCGGCGGGAGATTTTGTAATTGTTTCTTGTTCACGATTTTATGACATTTAGAAGAATCCGGGATTGTTTTACATACAAATAATGACATGAACACTTTGCAACATAAGCATTTCATTGTAACCTATTTTTGACGGCAGCAGTTATGAACACTTCCCGATCCTTGGCGAAGCTGATAACAGTCTAAAAATTCTTGTACACTTCTCAGGAAGTTGAGAATGGACCATAAGTTTCCTATGTAGCCTGTCTTAGAAATGATATATTGAAATGTATTCACAGCTTGTTCTATACGAGAAACCCTTCTATATGAATGTAAGTATCATCATATTTTGTTATAATTTCTCCAATAAAGTTCGTACTAGGAAAAACAAGGGAGAGTACTGGAATTTCCCTACAGGATATTGGACTTGCAACATCCGTCTCTTAAGTTTATTGTCATTTAAGCAATGAATGATGGAAAACCGGCAAAAGCCCGACCCAAAAAATCATGGCGTGAAGTCATCGGAGAGGATTTGATAGCCATGGGGCTACAAGCGAGACATGCCCAGGATCGTGACACCTGAAAACCCTGGTCTCATTGAAAAGTCGAACCCATGAAGCATGGACATAATATGCTATTAACGTTGATAATTATGATGTCTATATATACAATCGTTGAATACAAAGCTAAAGATAAGGGTAATACATTTGATTTATGTATGTACTTATTTCATGGTGCCAGTATGATAAAAAAAAATGAGGCTGACTCTTGTATCTTATTTTGATAGGGTTCTTCATTTTCCAAATGTTCGGCTTACAAAGCCTTCATCAGTATGATATAAGTAACATGATCATGTAGATAGAATTTATGGATTAAGATTTATGAAGATTAAGAAGGTCATGTCAATTCCTATTTTCATTACTATGTCCATTATTCTACAAAAGTCGTTTCTCTACAATAAGACAGAGTGTCGTAGTCTACACCCATGATCTTGGTAATTATTTCATTCTAGTTACATAGAAGATCCCATTAACTCTATGATGAGTCAAAATAAACTAGACTTCCGGAGCAATCACTTTATAAGATAAGTATCCAACGAGAAAATTGTACTAATAAATCACGTGTATATAATAATTGGAATAAGGTTAAAGAGGTCAGATTCCACTGATATTGGAACATTTATGTTACATCTATTATGGTTATTGCATTTACAATGAATACAAAATGATTGTTAAAAGATAGATAACAGGATAGAAGAAAGTAGAAAGTATTCATTTTCTGTAGATCAAATACAAATATTTTGCAGACTCCAACGTAAACCATACCAACTCCCGACTCCACATTCCTGCATCAACGTAAACCATACCAACTCCCGACTCCACATTCCTGCATCAACGTAAACCATACCAACTCCCGACTCCACATTCC
>JAUUEB010166777.1:0-14203 GCA_032362205.1 Clione limacina
ATGCCACTCTGGCTTGATGCGTGACCCATAGAGCATAGGGGGGTCCATTTAGGGAACCAGCCTGATTGATCGCTTATCGGGGATCGTCCCTATGGAGGCAATGCAGGCTGTACTGTCTATCCCTATTGCCAAACAGTAGCAAGCGTAGTGCCTGGCCTGACCGTATAAATATATAATAGGAAACCAGTTTCTTCATTTTGTTATACCAAGTTCATGGTTTTCTGCTGATGATTGATGCTAATTTAGAATTTTGAAATCACTTTTTGTTGAAGATGTCTCTATCTCTCTCTCACTTAAAGTTTTTGTTAAGCAATATTTCTTTATCTTATCTTTGTACCACAGGCCTTCCACATTCCACTACTTGACAGCCCGGCAACCCAGCCAGTGGATGAGACACAGTTACGTGAGATGCGTGAGCTTCGAGTGATGACTGCTCCAGTGATAGAGTTGAAATATGTGATGACACAGCTCAATGCCATTTATTCATTTCTCAGTATCAGCAGCAAATGGGAAGCTCTTGCAGGTAACTAGTTAGTTGTAAAGAGCTATGAAACTTTTTGATATGAGGTTGACTTCAAACATTTCATTTATCCCATTGAGGATTGCAAATTGAACTAGTACAGATAGTAATCCAATCTTTTTGCAAAGAATTTGCATCTCAACTGAAATACTGAAGTATAAAAGATCATTGCCAACACGCCTAGTTCAGATGCCTATCAATATTTCTTCTGAAAAAGTTAAATAAGATTTGCAATCTTACAAAATTGTTATCTGTGCTGTAGATATGTAAAGATTAGATAGTCTGACTTTTAAAGAATAAAGAAGCAATTAAGATCATCCTATACGCTGAGACTATTGTCTTAGAAAAAGTAATTATAATAATATATCCAATGTCTACTGCCTTTGTCTTTGAATTTAGATGATCTTTTTAGTATTTCAGTCACTTGAGTGTGTAAGACAACAAGAAGTTGAATATTTATTTTGTATGTATATTCTTATTATTGTCATTATCATCATTAATAGTTTTTATCTTTACGATAATGTTAAATATTGTAAAAGAAAGTTATACATTCTTTATTGCACAGATTATCTCGGTCTGACTTCAGAAAAGGTTGCAGTGTTCCGGTCCCTGATAAGTTCCTCAGAGCTCCCTGGAAAGACATTCCTTTACAACTACATCGTGGAGTCACGCTGTCTGTTGAGAGAACTTCTTCAAGCCTTGCATGCTTTAGCTGAGAGTGAATGCAACGATCGTATCAAACAGTTAATTGAGGATTTGTGGTCCCAGGCTTATGATAAAAACTGTAACAGAACTGACTGGAAACAGTAGATAGTAGATATTGATAGAATACAGTAAGAATACTGCATAGATAATATTATACATCCCAAGAATACAGAAAAGTTATGAAGCCAGCCAGAGATCAAAGTGTGTACATAAAACAATGCGATATGAACTGAAATAGGCATTGATAAGAAGTGAACAATAGTTCATAGTTTGCTAATAATAATCAAATATATTTTTCTCACGTTTGGTTTTACTTTGCAGCAAAAAATGTCTTTCTGTGTTCACATCACTTTTTAATATATAGATTTGTACTATTGCTTGTTTATTTGGATAAAAATCTAAAAGTGACATTAAATTTAGAAATTGCTGTCTATCTGCTGAAGATTGATGCCACTGTCTAAAGACTGTTCTCTCCCATGTCTTTTGACATTAAATTGTATCGTCACTTCTAGAATTAATCCCAAAATTTTGTTTATATGAACACTTATTAAAAGAATCTGGTTATTCTGCTTGTTCTGAAATCAATATTTCTGTTTGGACATGAACATTCCGTATTCATTTCCTTACACTTGTCATCTCAACTTCCCAATCATTGCTAGTTGACTGAAGACAATAAAGTTTTCACTGGTGTTGTTCTGATCTCCGACCTCTGATTGACAAATTATTGACCCAATGTGTTTTGTGACCTTTGACACTCATTATATATCTGGTTCTAAACCAAAAGATATCTCACTAAGTCTCATCAGATAATTTGCAAACTCTTTTCAGTCATAGGTGTGGACACATTACCATGGTCATTCATAATGATATGAATCTGTTTGTTTCTTTTAAAGGAATTTACCTTTGAAATGGTATAATGGCGCAAAGCTCTTTACTCCTATAAAAAAGACATGGAAGAGAAAGGTCTCTTCTAAAGGTTAGAATGTTACATCATTTCAATTGTTAGCCTTTTGGGGGAAGACTGTTCTCTTCCATGTCATTTGTAAAGAAATTTAAGTTAGTTGATATTTGATGTACAATTTTCCAAAGATAAAGATTGATGATACAGGGTATTACTTAGATGTTACAGTCTGTCCCCAAATAGTTAATCTGTAAAAGACATACCATATAGCCACAGAGTTCAATTTTTAGAATGACAAGTTAAAAAGAGTTTATCATCATAAATTTTAGTATAGCTTTATGCATTTATCAGCTTTTCTTTTTGTTAGGCTAAGGTTATATTTTGTGTGTACACGTTGAGATCATCAATATAAGCAAACTCTCTGTTTCTTAGTATTCATTTTAATGTTTTTTGTGACTCAGCTATGAGATAGCAATTGTTTTATTTAACACAATATTTCTATTTCTGATTTTGAGAGACACATGTTATAAAGTGATAACTATTTTGGGACATGACTGTATATCTGGGTCGAGTCTAGACTCTTTTAAACCGTTGCACTAAGTCACATATTATTGATGTAAATACCATGTAAATGTTTATGTTCTATGTTACTGTACATATGTAATATTGTGAGAATGAGTTAGGTGACGCTGCAGCAGTATATTGTCTTATATGTTGATATTATATTATGAAATCAAAGCTATAGATTTAAAGCTATGAGTTTTCATGTTATCTCAAATTCAGTTCATGTTTAATCAAAATTAAATATTGTGACCTCTGAACTGAAGCTAATCAAAATAAAAGTGAAATACGTTTTTAACTCATTCATCGATGAATTGAGATGAGTTTTTTAGCATTTATTCTAAATTTCACTTTTGTTGCTTTTTGAAATTTTTTTTTTTGTGTTATTAATTTCTGTACTTTATTTTTCAAAGTGCTATTCCTTAGGTAGCATTTTTTATTTCATTTTCATTTACATTCATTTGCCTTTTATTTTTGGATAGTAAAGGTTCTTAAAAAACTAAATCCATTACATCCTCCTTATACCACAAACAATGATGCATTGTGACAGTGTAATATTTTGGCAATTTAACAGGTGTCTGTAGAAAGCATCACATATTAACCTCTCCTCCAAGTGCAGCATAGATAACCTGCAGTAGTAGTGGTTATTCTTTTAAGTTTTATAATAACTGCATTGTGGCAGAAAAATAGGCATTAATTTGTTTGTCTTAATAGATGTCATGTCTGTATGAATTGTGTACTTTGCAATTCAAAATCTAGTTTCTTGTGTTCATGTCATGGGAGAAACTTTACATTAACATTTTGTTTGCTTTTTATTTCACAAATCTATCTTCACTTTTATCTAGAACTGAATAATGGCAATGAATCATTAACAAAGTTGTGTCTTCTGTCTTTTTTTGATGTGAGGTGCCACCTACAGAATGTTTAAATTTGTGAAATGTTTGGTGTGTTTCATGCCCCTTATAACACAAGAAGGTTATCTGAAAAATACCACATTAACTTCCTGACCAAATACCAAGTATTTTGGTATTGAAACATTTAGCTCTTGCTGGGTTTGAACGCAGAACCTTTTGCATGTAAGTTGAAGAGAATGCCTCGAGCCATGTCTCCAATTAATGTAAATAGATGGCTGAAAATGTATCAATGCCATTGTAATTATTCAAAGAGTGAAACTATCATCATACATGGATCGAAATTTTTCACATTTGTTTCATGCGATCAAAATGTTTTTGTCTGCTTAAAAAGTAAGTTGCTTTCAAAGAAGTTGTACAGTATTTCAAATATAAACTGTGATGTATCTAACAAGCAATGAATGGATGTTTTTTTTTTATGTTATGTATGTTTTTTATATTGATATCCAAAACAGTTCAACTCCACTAAACTTAAACCCGGCTGATATTTGCTCATTTCTTTCTTGTTCTTACTCTTTTGCTAAAAAAAACATTTCAATTATGTTATTTTGAACATATTTCTATCCACATCATGCATTATTTAATTGCGTAGAATTCTTGATTCCTTGTTTATGTTTTTTGCATACCATCTGAAATATTTGGTCAAACCAACCAATTTTAAATTTGCATTCTTAAGTGACAGGGTTTACATTTCTCTATATTGAAAAAAATATTTGTGTCCATATATTTTGAAAAAAAACAATGTTTACCAAATAGAGACATGATCAAATAACCGCAGCAGTGTTGTGTGTTTGGTTAAATAGTGCCTATCATTTTGTTATAAACACATGTGACTTGTCATAAATCTATCATCATTAAATGAGATATTCTTATTTTTACTTCTTTGACTGTTAAGAAAATATTGAAGTTGTTCCTACAAATACTTTATGCGCCTTGTTAAGATAATAATAAAGAATATGACTTTTGAGATTCAAACTTTATTATAAAAGTATACAAATAATGTTTTCAAAAACAGTACAACTAAATATATTCTTGTCTATAAATCTAAGACACGCCTTGGTGTAAATCATGAAGGTGGTTTTTATAATGCATATTTTTGCTTTGCATGTTATATAGAATGAATTGATTGTTGTTATTAAGGGTGATCATGTCTGGGTCAGATTTCTGAATATAGTTGCTTCTATGACCATTTTTTAAACTGAACACAATTATGTTAAGTTCATTTGTAAAAATAATTTTTTATGGTGGTTTAGTGGACAATGAGGTTAACATAGGAATCATCATATAAAATCCCTTAAAAACGTCAAATTTTGCAAACCATGAAATTCAATAACTTGATAACAGAAATGTGTTCAGCAGCAAAAATAGCCATAGAAACCACTAGTTTTGTGAGTTTATAAAACAACAACAAAAATTGAAGATATGCCCAAACCTAATTTTCTCGTCCTCTAAATCCTGTGAGGCTATTTGACAAACAAATGTCTTATTTTGTGTTGTCTTATAAAGATACTTGAGTTCTAAAACTTCAAACTTGATATGTTCTACAACGTTAACTCACATGTTATAGGTCTTTAAAATTAAAATCTCTTGTTTAAGACTAATCTAGACATTTTTTGATTTATAATTCAAACACTTTTGTTGAAAGTAAAGCTCAGTTGTATGCAGTTTTTATGCAGAGTAGATTTATTCTTTTCTACTTAACTCCCGATGGAGACTGAGTATTAAGAACTATTGAGTTGTTGAAAGAACACTTAGATTTTGTGTTTCTAAAAAGATCTAGCCTGTTATCATCAGGAATAAGAAGGGCTATATCTCTGTAAATACAATCTTTAAACAGTCTTCATTTGTCACTTTTCTCATGGTCACCTGTAGTACCTTTTGGAAACAAGATACTTTTTGTGGTATATTACTTCTTAAATTAATAATTCTGGCAAAGCTTTAAAATGAATAAGTAAACAAAATTAGAATATGGAGTCCAATAATGCTAACACTTATAAACATTAGAATATGGAGTCCAATAATGTTAACACTTATAAACATTAGAAAATGGGGTCTTATAATGCTAACACCTATAAACATTAGAAAATGGAGTCCAATAATGCTAACACCTATAAACATTCTTTTGTCATCTTAATACTAGAATTCAAAAAGCAATAAGCTTAGATTGTACATTTCCCTATTACCAAATTAATGCCTTGTGATTGTTTGTGTGCTTATTTTTGTTATACAGAGGGTGATCTTTTTATATAAACGCTTATGAAATCGAAATATTGAAAAAACTAATAGATAAAGTCATGCAGTTTTTTGTACAGTATACAATAGATATAATTTTTTTAATTAGATACCAAATTTGTTCAAATGCGTTAAATAGTTTCTAAGCTATTGTCAAGAAGGAAAAAGTTGTCACCATAGAATAGAGCCTAAACATTTTTTTAATTTTAAACAGACTCATTGATTCGTTAAATATTTTCACTGATTACTTAGTGGCCTGTTTTCACATGTGAACACATTTGGTATCAAATACATTTTTCATATCTGTTGTAACCGCATGATTTTATCTACTACGTTTTTTCAATACTTTGATTTAAAAAGCGTTCATATTAAAAGATCACCCTGTATTTCTTTCTGATATTACCTAACCATAAATATGTCTGTGATACTTGTCTGTCATTTTTGCTATTTGCTTTGCCCAAATATTATCTGTTGTTGTATTTTTTGCTAAAACAATATTTTTAACAGGAAATTTTTATAGCAACATTTTTACCTGTGGCTTCAATAGGTTCTCAGACATTCCTTCCCTTTACAAAATAGAGAATTTTGAGATAATATCTGTTCCAATTGATATTTTGAAAAAACAATTGAGGATATAAAATTTAGTATGTTTAAATTCTGAAAGAGCAACATTTTATTCTAATGTCATGTTTCGACCTTATCGTACAGCCTATTTAACTCTTATCAGATCTTAGCTTCAAAATCTTTGTTGTTAGCTTAATTTGACTTTTAATATCTAAATTATTTTACACAGAATGCTGGAGATATGATTGACATAGAACAGGTGAACCTTGTGGTTAAACGGATGCCATTACCTTTGAAACCCTCCCTGAACTCAGTTATTTCCAAATTAACATTTAAGATACTGATTTTATCAGTAAGGACAATGAAGTGTCAATCAAATATTTTTGATTGGTCAAATCTGAAAACATTAGTTATTGAGTGTTACAAAATAAACTTTTTAGCTTTCTTATAAACTCATGAATATGCAAATTTTTTTTATCTTGCATAAACATTTGAAGCAAAGGTCTGGCTTAAATTTGATACCAGTAAGAACCTGAAGTGAGAGAGAAATGATATTTGAATAATGCATTTGTTACTGCTCCTGACATTTGGACTTTAAAATCTCGCTCTTTCAGAATAACATCTTCTGTGCCTTATAAATAATCACAGACTCAACTTGTTTGTGCAAAATGAATTTTACTTCTTCTTTCTTTGTAGTTGTAGCATCAGTTTTGATGACTGTCACAACTATATATATTTGTTCCACATACTTTTGTGGTATTTCAGCCAAAGTGGTTTTACCGAACAACATTGTATATAAAGATAAATATATATAATATCTTTCAAATGTAACAACAGACACAACTACATAATTATTTCCCAGATTTGTGGTGTATATCTTTGTGGGTCTCATAAAATGCTTCTTAATAATAGACAGAATCTACGTTTCTCACCATGTACAAGAAGAGTATGAAGACATTTAGTTTTTGAATCATTATCCATCTGCTGTTGATGCAGCTCTCTTTTCTACTCAAATGAGTCGGGTGGTCTTAGAAACATTGAAAATAAATTAGTTTGAACTTTATTCCAAGTATATTATTATCAAAATTTATAGATATAAATGTGGTCAATGGTCCTTAATAACCTGTTAACCTAGCAGTATAATTGGTTCCCCAGCTATAGGCAGTGAATGTCTATTCAAGAAAGCACTTAACAGGGGACCACTTGTATACTTTACAGGAAGCTGAGAATGTAAAGGTGTATACCCATTGTGCCTCTCAGGGTAATGATAATTGTAAAGCGCTTTGAACTTACTCTAAAGCAGTGATTCCATTCTTCCGCGAAATTGCGGAAATCCGCGATTCCGAAAAATCCTCAGAAAATCTCGGAGACAGTCTGACAAAAACACAGAAATCGCGGACATTTGGCGAAAAACTCCGAGATGAAATGTAGCCAAGGGAAATAACCAATGAAAATAATTCAAAGATATTAACAGTGTGTTACATCCCTTAATTTGAAATTTTAAAAGGTGATATGAACAGTGTGTTACATCCCTTTATTTGAAAAAATCTAGATAAGTTCTCCCTATTTTTTTGACATATTATTGGATTTATTTGAGTTTGTTTATGAAATAGATTGATTCCAGACTGTGGATAGATTTCTGCATCACTGTTTGTTTGAATAACCTTTGAGACTTGTAAGACTTCTTTTTTATTACAACTTCTTACTTATCAAGCTAAGTTTTTTAGTCTGTATAGGAGGCTTGTCCCTTACAAATGTCAGAACCAACAAAATTCTAAAGAGCAATTATGTGATTTAATATGTATGTAAAACTTAAATTTAATTTAACTGTTATATTTACTAAAGCCAAAGTTTAGAAATATGAGATTTTATTCTATTTGTTGAGAGTGCTTTTAAGACCAGTTACCTCAAATTCAAATGCTTGCACCTATATTATCAACATTTTCCTAAGGGCATGATGAATCATTTAAGACTAAAAATGACTCAAATTGGATGGTTTTTGCACATATACTCTCAACATTTTTCTGGGAGGACATACCCCCAGACCCCCCTAGAGATGCGAGTGCACACTACATTCAAAGCGTATGGTCGCGTGAAAATCCTCCTTTAGCACAGCTACCGTGAACCCCCATATTTTCCTTGGTTTTTAAGAAATATCAATGGAAACACTGGTAAAAAATCCTAGGACTGGAATCAGTCGAGTGTTTGTCAAAAACTCTCAAATAGGTCTTATTTAATATTTAAAAAAAAAACACATCTGATGTTTTCAAATAAATGTTGCTATAATGTTTTCATCATTATTTTTCAGGTGAACGCAACTACCACTGTGCATGGCCTGGGTGCAGCAAGTCTTTCCGGCATGCAGACAACCTCAAAGTTCACTTCCGTAACCACACCAACGACAAGCCGGTGCAGTGCAATCTTTGTGATTTCAAGTGTAAGCAGAGGAACTCTTTGTTCTGGCACAAGAAGAAAGTGCACCAAGTCATTGATGTGGGAGCCATGCCTCGACGCTCAGAGCACATCAAGTCCGAGGCAGGCAGTGATTCCTCAAATCAAGTTCCAGACAAGATGGCTAGCTCTGATTCAGGAATGAGTTTGCTTGAGAGAGAACGGGCTGCATTTGTTTCTGAAGCAGGCGCCCTTATTCCTATCATTTCAGAGTTTAAGCCAGACACAGCTGACAGTTCCGCAGAAAGCAGCTACTTCAAAGAAAATGATACTTTATCTGGGGAGAAAGCTGTGTCATTGTTTGCTAAGACTCCACGTAGAGATGCCTCAAGCGGACCCAAAGATATGTATGACTTTGACAGTGATGATGATACTGAAGAAGAATCTCCGGGTAACTACAGATTTGATAAGGACGTCCTCACAGCGCATACACCACTTCCACCACCTCCTAAACAATTGTTGAGAAAGAATGAGTTACTGGAACAAAAGGAGAAAGAGAGACAAGAAAGAGAGGATAAGAGGGAACAAGAAAGGAAAGAAAGAGAAGATAAAAAGGAACAGGAAAGGAAAGAGAAAGCGGACAAGAGAGAGCAGGAAAAACGAGAAAGGAATGAAAAGAAAGAGCAAGAAAAGAAAGATAAGTTTGAACAGAAAGAAAAGGAGAGGAAAGAAAAGAATGAACAGAGGGAAAAAGAAAAGAAGGAATTCATTGAGTTAAAAGAAAAAGAGAAAAAGGAAAGGGAAGAACTATTGAAGAGAGAGAAGCTTGAAAAGGCTGAACAGATAGAAAAGGTGAAGAAAGAAAAGATTGAGCAGAGAGAGAAAGAAAAGCTAGAGAAGTTAGAACAAATTGTGAAACTGAAACAAGAGAAAGCTGATCAGAAAGAGGCAGAAAGAAAGGCAAGGATGGAGGTTAAAATAAAAGAAAAACAGGAAAAGATGTTGTCAAATAAGCAAAGCAAAAAGACTAAGATCAATGAGCAAGATAATGGGATGGAAGTAGAAGACAAAGGTGATTCGGTCCCTGAAAACTCAGAGCTTAGTTCAGGCAAGAAATCTCCTAGAAGGAAAAAGTCTCCAGCAAGGGGGAATAGTGAAGTTGTTGATGAAAAAGATGATTCCCCCAAATTGACAAAAGGCAACAGAAAAAGAAACAGTGATGTAACTACTGAAAAGATGAACAACTCTGAAGATTCAAAACTTGAAGGATCTCCTCCAAAAAAGAAGAAAATGTCTCCTAAGAAATCAAATACTCCAGACCATGCAAGTCCAGTAAGTTCTCCAAGATCCAGTTTGAAAAAATCTTCAGCTACCTTGAACAAATCTCCAGCCACTTCAAAAAAATCTCCAGTCACTTCGAAAAAATCTCAAGCCAATTCGAAAAAATCTCCAGCCACTTCGAAAAAATCTCTGAAAAAGAATTTAAGTAAGATGAAGAAGAAGAGTCCTCCCAAGAGAAAACCAAGTGCTAGAATAAAAGCTGCCCAGAAATCAATTACAAAGAAACCTACCAAGTCGTCCTCAAAGCAGCCAAATAAAAAACAGTTGTCAAAGAGGAAGCCAGGTCGTCCCAAAGGATCTGGTAAGCAAAATGCTACAGAGTCTGCTGAAGAAGAGGATGCTGAAGAAGAGGATGCAGAAGAAGAGGATACAGAAGTAGAGGATACAGAAGTAGAGGATGTAGAAGTAGACAAAGTTCTCGAGAAGGTTGTTGAAGAGAAGATTGTCAAGCAACCAGAATCTCAGCTGGATCCACCCGCTGAAATTACAACTAAGCCTGAAGAAGCACACTCATCAAGGCCTACATCACCTGAATATCTAGAAGAAAATATGATCCAGGGTGTTGCAAGTCCCTATCGTGACTTCTCTGATGCAGATGATCTTGAGGAAGAGAGTGATGCTGAGGAAATTGCTGAACATCAGCAGCAGAGTCCTCTCTCCCCTCAAGAACCGGATGATTCTGAAGATTTTAAGGCTTCAAAGGACGCTTCTACTGAAGAAGAAACACACTCACAAATTGAAGAAGATACAAAGGTTGATGAGGCTGTAGCATCTACTGTAGAAGAGAGTGAGGATGAGGTTTTGAACGACATACCTTTGACCCCACCTCGAGCTCCAGCTCCCCCACCCCCTGAAAGCTCTGAGGATGAAATGGAGCAAGAACATGAACAAGCTCCTGTATCTGTGCCAGGACCAAACACTCCATTCTCCGTACATGGTCCAAACACTCCATTTTCGGTACAAGGTCCAAACACACCTTTCTCAGTACCAGGTCCCAACACACCTTTCTCAGTACAAGGTCCCAACACACCTTTCTCAGTACAAGGTCCCAACACACCTTTCTCAGTACCAGGTCCCAACACACCTTTTTCAGTGCCACCTCAAACCAATCTGGTTCAGCAAAATTCTGTGCATTCAGAAGAAGGGCCCATGTCTGTTGTACCCTCAGTGCAATCAATGGAAAATATGCAGTCCACAGGCTCAGTTGATGGACAGCAATCAATGGGGTCTGTGGAAATGCCTCATCATGGTTCAGTGGAAATGCCTCATCACGGCTCTGCGGAACGTCCTCATGGTTCTGTGGAACATCCTCATGGTTCAGTGGAAATGCCCCATCACGGTTCAGTGGAAATGCCTCATCATGGCTCTGTGGAACGTCCTCATGGTTCTGTGGAACGTCCTCATGGTTCTGTGGAACGTCCTCATGGTTCTGTGGAAATGCCCCATCACGGTTCTGTGGAAATGCCCCATCACGGTTCTGTGGAAATGCCCCATCATGGTTCAGTGGAAATGCCTCATCATGGCTCTGTGGAACGTCCTCATGGTTCTGTGGAACGCCCTCATGGTTCAGTGGAAATGCCCCATCATGGTTCAGTGGAAATGCCCCATCATGGTTCAGTGGAAATGCCTCATCATGGTTCTGTGGAACGTCCTCATGGTTCTGTGGAAATGCCTCATCATGGTTCTGTGGAACGTCCACATGGTTCTGTGGAAATGCCTCATCATGGTTCTGTGGAACGTCCACATGGTTCTGTGGAACATTCTCATGGTTCTGTGGAAATGCCCCATCATGGTTCAGTGGAAATGCCCCATCATGGTTCAGTGGAAATGCCTCATCATGGTTCTGTAGAGCCTGCCCACCCACATGGTTCAGTTGACATAAATCATGCTCCTGTTGAAAGTAGACGCCATGGTTCAGTCGAGAATCAGCAACCTCTAGGTTCAGTTGAAATGCAGCATTCCCATAGTTCAAATCCTGAGCCAAGATCGCTGCCAGAGCCAGTTCTGCGTGCTGAAAGAACTCCAGAAGGAAGAAATTCAAGGGTGGAGGAGAGTACATTGCCTGATTCAATCAAATACAGCTTACCACCACCATTACCTGATATATCTCAGTCGACCGAGGCTGCCAAAGAGTACTTTGATCAGTACCTCAAGTCCCTGACTCATACAAGGACAGCCAACTTGGCCCCATCACCAGGTGGCCTGCAACAGCTTGAGGCTATGGTAGACAAATCAATATCAGGATCAAGGGATCTTTTAAAATCCCCTGCTGGTCTTCCTACTTCTGTAATAACGAGCTTGGAACCTACTCTCTCCTTACCACCATCAGATCTGCGCGCTAGAATGGATGCGCTTGTAGCTTCAGAGCGCCATCATGAGATGTTTTCACGAGAATCTTCTTTGCCTCGTCTTCCAGAAAGGCAGACACCTACACCCCTGGCCCCCAGTGCTGTTCCTCCCCATGCTGCCTTTGATCCTTTCTCCCTCAACTCTTTACATGCAGCACCACCAGGAAGCAGAGAAAGTTCATATCTACGCCAGCCAGATAACCTGTTCCCTGGAACACCTGTCACCAGCAGCTTCATGGCGGAGGCCATGTTCCAGCGACAAGCCATGACCACGCCATTCCTTCCACCTCAACCCACAGATCGTAGTTCGTTATCTCGTAGTTCGTTATCTCATATCCCTGATTCAACACAGCTACGGTCTGCTTCATCAAGCTCACTCTTAAGACGCTCAACGACAATGCCAGGTTCTGAAATGTTCTCTGCTCCACCCATGCCCCAGGCCATGCCTCGCCATCCATTCTCCAATGCATGGCCTGGCCAGGATGTCAGACCTTCTCACTGGCCTTCTCACTCCCCATATCTCCCCCGACAACCAAACATGGCAACTGCTGGTAATCCCTTTTTTCCTAGTAAGGAAAATTACCTAAGCAGCAGAGACTTCATGTTTGATGCCTCAGCGAGATCCTCTACAGAGCGAGGGATGTTCCCTTGTTTACCTTCATCACAGACTCAAGATTCTTTTCAGTTGGATCGTTTTGATTTGAGTAACTATTTCCCAAATGCCATGACGCCCTATCCTGGTTCTACGGGGTCTCTTGACTACACAAGAAGCGCGCACCCTGCTGCCCCAAAACCATTTGATGAGCGGTACCGTCAGTCTGCAGCAGCAGCAGCTGCTTCTGCAGCCATACCAGACTTTCGAGCCTTGCCTCCAAACACTGCCTCAGCAGATATGTTTTCTAGTATTGGTGTAAACAGTGGCTTCAACCTTTATGCAGGTTCAGCAGCTTATCACAGTCAACATATGACAGAGAATGTCAACAGTGCGTTTCTCAGTCACTCTTCGTCAGCGCAACAAGCAATGTTAGAAAGAGACTATGCAGCGGCGGCGGCTCACCGCAGCTTCTATCCACACCAAAACACACCTTACCCTTTCATTGAGGACCGCCAGTACCCTGGTGCCTCTAAGCTCAGCCATGCTCATGCTGCACCAGTTTCAGGTACCCAGGAAAGAGACCTTATGAGTAGGAGTGCTGTCACAGACAGTCAAATGCAAGATCCTTATCGCAGCATGCTCTATAGGTACTAATGTTTAAATCATACATTTTCTCATCGCCATATGTATATTGAATGACACTGCTAAGTTTGTTTTATTTTGCAATAAGATGTTCATGTTACTTCAAACACGTCTGAAAAGGGTAACTATTATTCACTGACCAGCTGCTTTTTACAAGAGTGAACTGAGAACTATTGATGAATACAATGCAACTTGTCTATGTCTTAACTCACTGGCAACTTGTCTTTGACCTTACTCACTGGCAACTTGTCTGTGACCTAACTCACTGACAACTTGTCTTTGACCTAACTCACTGGCAACTTGTCTGTGACCTAACTCACTGGCAACTTGTCTATGAACTAACTCACTTGCAACTTGTCTTTGACCTAACTGACTGGCAACTTGTCTGTGACATAACTCACTGGCAACTTGTCTATGACCTAACTCACTGGCAACTTGTCTATGACCTAACTCACTGGCAACTTGTCTTTGACCTAACTCACTGGCAACTTG
>JAUUEB010166887.1:0-14200 GCA_032362205.1 Clione limacina
TCTCGCTCTCTCTCTCTCGCTCTCTCTCTCTCTCTCTCTCTCTCTCTCTCTCTCTCTCTCTCTCTCTCTCTCTCTCTGCTCTGTATACATTGTAGGTAAAAAAAAAAAAGATGCAGTCGATGACTATAGTTTGTTAACTTGTTTTCCACTGATATAGTGTATATTTCTAACCTATTATAACCCGGACATACGATAAGAAAGATCATTTAATTAAATAACATTCCTAAGATAAAGGTTTAAGATAGCGACATTTGCCAAAACATAGAAACTACATAACGGCTCTGCTACTGCTACGATTTCCGGACATAACATTGAAAAAGATGAAACATTTAACATGATTACACGTTAATAAATAGCGAAAACATCAAACATGTAGGATTGGACATTGCTCCGTTAACAAATTTTACCAAGTTTAAAAAGCAACTGAGTTGTTCATGTCAAATACTTTTTTGGAGTTTGTTTATGCTTCTTGCTAATTCTTAGCTAGATTTGCTCGTCTTAAAATTAATCATACAATGAAAAAAGAACAGGGTAGCATAATTTGTCGCGGTTTTTACAGCGTGCAGGCGCGTAGCCAAGATTTTGAAATGGGGGGGACAACCTTGGATACAATCTAAACAATGGCAGAGAAGCGGCCGAAATTGTTGAGATAAGTTATAGATGGTGCAAATTTACGGCACAAAGCGGCCGAAATTTTAAAAATAAGAAAAAGAATTGTGCAAATCTAGAGCATTTTGGATCGGAATGGGGGGGGGGGCATTCTCCCATGTCCCCCTAGCTACGCGCCTGAAAAAAGTGGAGAAACAATGATATGCAGGTTGATAAATTGTCTCGTAGTTATTTCTAAAATTGTATGATATACTTTGATAATGTAGACTCTCGAAATAGTTCGAAATCGTCTGAAAATATGCGGGAAAAGGTTAGTTTAAACCTTGAATATTGCAGCTTTTACAAATTATTTTTTATTTATCGGGGAGGGGGGGGGGGTGACTGAAGCAAAATCCAAATTGAAATTCCTATGAATCAGAACTGAAGAACTGAAAAGCCCGCCAAAGCATACACACGCGTGCGCGTAAAAGGTGTTTGGTGTCTACTTGTTTTCAGCTACTCCTCATTCCGGCGTTGTTTTCATTGTAAAAACGGCAAGCTTAATGAATCATTGACTTTTAGTCTGTCATAACACTGGTTAAATCATTATCCTTGTTAAACACATACAAATGTCTGGGTGAAGGGGCCAAAATGGAAGAGAATAAAAACAAAACATATGACTGTGGTATTTATAGAACCCTTATCTCCAACGATTTGTTAACTATCGTTCAAAATTGATTAATCAAGTGAATGCAAAAAGTTGAGGGGGGGGGTGATGATATACCAAATGTACAAAGTACATGAAACTCTAAACAAATATTAGTGTGTTTGTCTCACTTGTTTGTAAGCGTGTGAGTCACGTGTGGCTTTTCAAGATGGCTTCCACCGCCATATTCCAGATGCTCTGGCTTCTTTGGTTCCAATGCATTTTGATATGAAAAACTATGACCAGAGCATGAGCATTCCTAACAGGGGCGTATCTAGGATTTAATAATGGGGGAAAATCGACTTTTTAAGAGGGACATTTTTGATGATTCGGTGTGAATGGTGAAATCTAGATATTACTTTATATACTTTCCCCCTCAGTTGGGGGCTTGGGCATTGCACGATGCCCTCCCCTAGACATGGTGGCTGCTCTATGGAAACCAGAAGTTCGACTATGGTCAAAGGGCATTGATATATTTATGTAGAAAAATGATAATTCACACAATAGTCATAGAGCGTCCAGTGACAATAAAAACTGAGTTTTAAAGCATCCATGGACGTCACATCTACAACAATATAATTCGTCAAACGCCATACCTAGTCAACATCATGTTTTTTTAGCATGGTACAAGCCCCCCCCCCATTTGAGGGAAAATGCTTTATATTTGCAGCATTTACACCTAGTTTACCAAAATGCCCCCCACACATTCGAAAATCCTTGATACGCACCTGTCTTTGAGCCCATTCGCACTACATGAATGGTTACGTTATTTTCTGAACACCCTGTAGTAAAAGTCTTATCATTGTTTTGAAAGCCTCAGACAATCAACACGAGCCGTCTACTGTACAAGTAAATACCTGTCTACTGTTACATATCTCATATTCTACGTTTCGGTAAGAGAATATTTTCCTTGGTCCCAGTGATAAGGCCTTGTATATTTCGTTAATGGTCAAGGTAGAAAGATATTTCCCCAAGCGATGTCAGGTGGAACTATCCACCACTGGCTCATCAAGATCCACACCCTAACAAAAAAGATAACTTTTGAGATTTCAGTGTAAAATGTGTAATGTATTTATATGAATCTATCACATATAGATATTTTTCACGTCTTTTTTAAAACTCGTTGTATGTTATGTTATATAACCTTACCATAACTGGTGTAATTTTATTTTTGTTTAACAAATAAGAAAATAATCCAATTCTTTAAATAAACTTAAAGCATCGAAAAAGAGTTAGGAAAATAAGAATAAGAGAGTAAACCATAATCTAAGACATGCGCAAACAAGAAGTAAAAACCGACCAGACATAGTTATAAGTCATAACGAGGACCAGTTACATAACAGCAATTTAGATAACTCATTTAGCTTCATTAGCTTCCCTTGTGGTACAACAAACGATGCTATAGTTGATGATTCGAGTAAGCCACCTGGGAGTTCACCCCTCGGACTTGCCAGTGATGTAATAATGCCATGTTGAATGCTACACAATAACTGGTGGGTGATTGATGGAAATAGTTAACTATGATCATAGACGATCGAGCTGGAGGCTTGGGGGTGCAAGGGGGTAATTGCTTTCCCTGAGTCGGGGAAAATATATCCAAAATCGTATCGTAGTCGGGCAAAATCCAGCCGATAGACAAGCAAAAAAGAAACGTAGAAAAACGAACATTAATCAAAAGAAATCTAAAAAAGCAACATCGAAATTGTATTAACAATTCTTGAAGAAAAACAGAGAAACATACTTGCAGTGAAGAAGGTATAATGTGTCAAACTTCATTATTAACAGTTGAACATATTGAGAAAGATCATATGAACGACCTCTTAGTTGCCCGACTGTTGCCTCAGTCACTCAAACCGGCTATCACTCATCGCATGGTGAGGTGTTAAGTAGAATCTGTCGTTGTGATTGGTTGCAATTTGAAACTGCCAAATAGTGGTAAAAATGCTTTAAGTTTCGGTCAATATGGCAAATATTAATAAAGTTTGAATTTAAAACATGATTTAATTGTTCCTTTTATAATTCAACATATTGGACTGTGACTTTGGAAAATTGCCAATTTTCATCAAATACCAACACTTTTGGATCCATTTCGCAATTGTGTTCTTGCAATTAATTCAAATTATAAACAGAGATGCACAATTTGCATAAAAAGGTTTTGTTTGTCGACCAAAAGTCAAAGAAAAAGCACATATTGTTAGACTATATAGAATGAATACATTAAAGAGCCCTACGTCTACTGGCCCTGACAAAATCTACAACGAGATGATGACATGCCTCGGCCCAAAAGGTAAGACAGCCGTCCTTTGCCTTATTAATTTGACTTTTCAAACAGGTGACATCCCAAGATCATAGACAAATGCTAGTGTTACCCTAATTTAAAATAAATGCAATGCAGGAGAACACCACTAAAGCTACCACCCAATATCCATGACATCTTGCTTTGGCAAAATAGCTAAGAGAAGCGTAAACAGAAGACTGTATTTCGAATGTAGATTATCTGGAGTCATGTTTGATTGAAGATAAAAAATCAATTTACCTCAATGACTCTTTGTGTTGAAACGAAATGACGGCTCACGACCATCACAGTCGCTTCTTCAGACGTTAATGATTATCTACACACTCATGATCCGAACTTAAGATGGCAGATGAGTGTGTAGACTGGTGCTTGTTTGTTGTGCTGTATTGGTGGCTTGAAACTCAGGAACCCTTAACAACAACTAACCAGGTTTCAGAGAAGGACACATTAACAGGACACAGAACCGGACACAGAACATCTGTTTAGGCTCTCACGAACAATACTTGATGGTTTCCAGAGAAAGGAACATACGACAGTTATCTTACTTGACTTACAGCAAGCCTACAAAGAATATGACGGAAGGGTCTCTAGGGTTGAAGATAAAGGATGCAGGTATCCATGGAAACCTTTGAACCTGAGTACGTACTTCCCTATTGACCGGACAATAACGATAAAAACCAACAACGGCATCTCTTCTAAGGAAGTCCTTCACGAAGGCTTACCACAGGGCTCATCTTTAAGCTACACACTATTACTGCTCTTTATCAACGACCTACCAATAATTCTACAGGCTGAAAAGGCTTTATATGCTAGTGATCTGGAAATCTGACACACCAGTGGTATTCCAGGTTTGAGTGACAGAAGATTAAATTGAGACCTTTCAAAACTTGAAAGCTTCTGTGGTAAGTGGAAACTCAAAGTTCAAAGTCAACAAAAAGTTATAAGATAGCAAAGAAGGATCTGAACATCAATTTCCAGCTTAAGAAGAAAGACAAAAAACTTTCACTCTTGATATATAACTTACAATGAAGGGCCAAATCCAAGAATAAGAGTATCGCAAATAAACGTTTGAACTTTTGAATGAAGATATTCGTTAGCACATCATTGGGAGGAGGAAAAAATACTCTTATGCAGCTCTTTCTAGAATCTAGGCTATGTGCGCTCATTAATATTGTACAATTTGATGCTACAAATACTTGTAGTAAATCAACTATAGAATCGCTAGATAAAGTCCAGAACCACGCCCTTCGGATCATCTCAGGGGATCAAACCCAACTTCCGCATGTGAGACTCACACAAAATAAGAACGACTGAAAATGAAAAGTAAAGCAGCAACGATTGTTGGGACTGAAATGTATAGAAGAAAAAACAATCACCAAACTTCTTTTGCTATAACATTAATTCTTAATGGCAACATTCAGGGCAAAAATTGGTATGTGAAAGTGTTATCCAGGGGATAGCCGTGTAGAACAGTTAGCAGTAATGAATACCAATTATAGTCAATATTTTGACTTTTGGTATAACAGGAAGCAAAAACGACGAACTGAAGGCGCGTAGCGATCCGATAAAACTAGTTGTAAACAATTGTTAGAACATAATGTAAGAATCAAAATACTTGTCTCAGTCCAAAATCATAACATTTCAGTTACAAATTGTTCAGATGTAGGTACTAAGATGATTTTTGTTTAAAGGGTAAACGAAACGTCATACCAACATAACAGGATTACATTTTTGAAAAATCTTTTCTAATCAAACAGTTTCGTTCTCCAACAATATACGTTGTCACTCTCATATTAAATAAAGAGAGTTCATTACAATTAACGTTAAGATATAATTACTTTATTCCCTTTTACAAGCGATGTTATAAAGTCTTAAATTGACCACTCTTATTTTTAATTCTCCAAATGTGCTCTGCAATCATATCTCATTTGCACTGCTTTTCATCGTGTAATCATATTACTACCCAAAGAACAAGCACATCTTGTTAGACTATCTATATTTGAGGAGGACTTCGTCATGACCGAGTTTTCACCAGAGAACCTGATGACATAATACCTACCTTACGAGAACACAATAATGATACTTATATATGTGATCTTGCCCTAACAAAAGATGCAGTGGAAACTAAGCTTAGAAAGTAAGATCCAAATAAAGCTATGGGTCGAGATCATATCCTACTTTAATTCTTAAAGCCTTGAGTCATGAACTAAGTCTCCCCCTCACTATCATTTTTAACAAATCTTTAACAGAATCTCCTGTGCCTGGTGAATGGAAAATAGTAGACATAACAACAATCTTTAAGAAAGGTGCAAATGACTTACCTGGCAACTACCGCCCTGTAAAAATTACCAGTGTAATCTGTAAGGTCCTTGAGTCATTTGTTACAGAAGCAATTCAAAACTATATGTGGAATTTAACAATATGTTCAATCAATGTCAGCATGGATTAATAACCCACCGTTCCTGTATAACACAACTGTTAGAGGTTATGAATGAACTAACAACAATTGCTGATAATAAAGAAGATATTAATATCATACATTTGGACTTCAGTAAAGTTTTTGATACTGTACAACATAAACGCTTAATAAATAAGCTCAAGTCCTACGGTTTTTGAGGGCAACCTTCTCAACTGTTTTGTCACTATTTAAAGGACAGAAAGCAAAGAGTACGTGTTAATAACCCATATTCAGACTTTGTATCTGTAGCCAGTGGTATCCCACAGGGAAGTATCTTATGCCTGGTTCTTTTCATAATATATATAAATTATCTTCTTGAGAACATCAAGAGCTGTTGTAATATTTTTGCCAATGACACAAAGTTGTATGGCCCTTCTAAAAGTCATTCAGTTTTACAAGAAGACTAACTTAACCTTCTTAAACGGTCAGATATCTGGCAACTTAAATTCAATGTCTTAAAATGTCATGTCCTTCATATTGGCAATAATGATAAGGCACCCACTTACTATAAGTCTATAATCCAGAGAGTACCCTTGAGTAGAAGAAGTTGACAATTTCAACTACTCGAGTACTGCTCGAGTAGTTCCTTATCAAAAACTCACAAGTACTAGTCGAGTGGAGTAGTTTCACAAAATATTCTCTCGAGTAATACTTGAGTAGGATATCTATGCAATGAGGTTGTGGTGACATTAAAAAGATTAACACTACTATACATTTTGCCCCCAGGAAAGAAAACAATACAATAATCAATACCACTTATTGCAACATAATTATACAAAAGCCTTGGCAACAGAATGTCAAGCTCTTTCATCCAGACTCCAGACTGCTATCAAATGTTTGCCACAGTTTTTTTTTAATGAAATGAGAAGGTTGACATTGATCAGTTCTCTCTGAATTTCTCTGATACATTTGCAAACCCAAATTTCATATAGGCAGGATGGGATAATCAGAAAGGAGATTGGTTGAAGTGAAAGTGACACATAACAAGTTTTAAGAAAAAAGATAATCAATTTACCTCAATGACTCTGTGTTTGGCGACCATCTCAGTCGCTTCCTCAGACGTTAATGGTGTCTACACACTCATGAGCTCGACTCAAGATGTCAGATGAGTGTGTAGGCTGGCGCTGGTTTGGTGTTTTGGCTGCGAGCTGCAGCCTGACCGAGGGATCTCAATTGCCTGGTCCCAATTGATGGCGGGTTTTTGCTGGTAAATGTGGATCGCCTCTCTGCATTTTCTCGCGAAAAATTTCTCTTCTCGACCACAGCAGTTTTATTATTGTATTAACAACTTAACAACATTGCCCAGCAAATGCACATATATTTGTCAAGTACATCAAAATGTTCTCATCTAACGAAACAAAAGCCTACAAAATGAAACACAGTTATCTACAGTCAACCCCTGTTACAGTGCCAATTTCAGAGGTAAATGGAGAATTGGCACTGTAATGAATTTAACACTGTAGATAGGTTCTGACTTTTAAGTGCCCTGATGAAGAAAAAACTCAAGTTCTTGCTTAGCGAGACCTATTTCATGTACAGTATGTTCAATAGGGTTACACTATAACTCCTAATGCCTCAGGTAACATAGTTGAATGTTTAAAATAAAAAGGAAAAATAATAAAACATTTTTGTCTGTTTATCATTGAAAATATTTATTTCTAAAAGAATGAGTCAAGAGTGGGCTATGACTTCAAATGCTCAGCCAGCTTTGTTTGGTTTACTTTCTTCTCAATGGCATTTCGCCTGTCAAACTCAGCAATTATAGCCTTTTTACCTTAAGTTCGATTTGTTGTCTCGTTTTTGGTCACCATGCTTTCGTTTTAGGCTGGAAACTTTTCGACTGTCAACCCAATACAATATCCGGTTGTTATGCACTTCACACTGTGCCTACTAGGACAAAGTGACATTAACATAAGGGCATGTCAGGTAAAAAAAAGAGAGTCAGTGGGACGACACTGAGCAGTGTTTTGTGACTATGCCGCATGCATATATGTGCAGTCATGAAGGCGTGTGTCACAGCAGTTTTCGGCGATGAAGTTTTCCGATTTGTGTCCTCCTTCAAAGCCTCTCATATAAATTTGTGTTGTAGCGGGGTTAATTAAAGAAAAATCAAACTTGAGAGGAGCCTGCCCCATCATTTTCTTCTTATTGTATGCTTTTATTAAACTTTAACTCTGTGCCTTTGGTTCAAGGGGTTTGCGGCCACAGTCACTAAATACATTAATACAACACCTTTAAAGTTATAAGGAATGAAAAATACAAAATGGTTTTATAATCATATTTATTATTGACAAAAATGGAAATAGTATCAACAACTTGGCAATAAATGTGACTGTCAAATATGTGCATAATCCTGTAAGACTTAAATATTACATAGCATATAATCTATTTGACTTAATGACATTAAAAATGTGAACAAACAAAATACATGTGCAGTACATAAGACACATAACTCAGACACATACTTTTCCTTTTTCAGTACTTTTGCACCTGAAGTTAAATGAGCAAGTTGATCAATGGCATTTTAAAAATAATTTCCATTTGTCCATACAATGTGGAATGCAAGGTCACAACATCCAGTCACACATCCTTGTAAATTTGTGCAACTCTGTAGTATGTGTTGCGCTGTGCAGTCAACTCCCTTATTAACTTTTGGAGGCTCTAAATACATTAGTATCCATAAATAACAGGAACCTACACAGTATACATATATTAGCCTAATCTACATAATCAAATTCAAAATTTGTTTGTGGCTGCTAGAATATTTGTATGCAATTTTGGGATTACAGCCACAGTTTTGACTCAATCTACCTGAAACTTTAGCAATGTGTTTGTAAATATAACCAGATGTGCAGTTAAGCTTTTGGTGTAATTCGGTTGACTGTAGGAAATATTATTAGCTTTTAGTTTTTCTATATATTCTCTGTAACCGGGGCATGAGTATAAACTTGAATTGCACACACATACTACAAACCTAGCAAGAGCAACCAGATGTACTTAATTTGCCAAGAGCAACCAGATGTACTTAATTTGCGAGCTAATAAAAAGAGTAAATTATAAAGGTTGTTTTAAAACTATGATTTTTTAAAGCCGGCATGGGGGCATGTTGGCCATAGCGGAGAGGGAGGCGAGTACATGGTGGTTAAAAAGTCACCTAAATTTGAGTTTTCTTTCTTTTTGTATCCTTCTCAGGTAAGACCGGGTACTAAGCCAGTAGTCCTGTTATAAAAGAGTGACATAAACGTATGGCATATTGAACCTGTAAGGGTACACAACTATTCTCTATTGATGAATGAGTTTCTCTATCACACCAACAACAATCCCTGACATTGTGTGGCAAAACAAATGGATGCCGGGGACACAAAGTTATTTAGGCAAAACCTCTAGACACCCAGAATATTCACTCACAACTGACCACACACACATTATATTTAATATTATAAACAAGGCAAAGCAGTAAGCATGTGAACAACCATGAAATGTTTCAAGCACTCCTTTGCATAAAAACATGTCTTTTTCCTGTTTTTGCATTCATTCTGTCCGACATTTTCAGTTGCTTATTAGTTTTCTTATGAATAGCTCTGCTTAGATAATTGTTGGAAATGAGTAAGTTAACAAAAAATAAAAAAAATAAACTATTGCTATTTATATTAATTGACTCTTTAAAACATTACTGGGCTATCTGTGTGGTCCTTATTGTGAAGATTTACTTTTGAATAGAATTGATATATTCAATTAATAGTTTCATAATCATAACACAAATTGTTAAGAAACTGCATTTTTTTTAAATGTTTTAAATATTTTTATGTCAAAAATCTATTACATTATTAATCTCTCATTCAAATCATGGGATTCTAAATAATGAACATAGATATAACATTAAATGAACCTCAAAAATGTTATTCTTGTGCAACATAACAATGACAAAATGATTTAATTTTGTGTAAATATATAAAATAGAACCCCAATAATTCTAAGAAGCACAAATTGAAATAGCCCTCAGTCAAGGAATTTCTATCTCTTAAATGTTGTAAGAATTCTCATAAATGAATTTAAATTCAACTAAAATTTCAAATTGATTGAAAGACAGTAAATCTTAATTTTTTTCCCTTCATAAGCAATAGTAATATCCTTGAAAAGGATTTCTAAAAGGCAATAAATGAGCAGGGAAAGGGTAAACAAATCTTTGGAAATGATGCAAAAACCTTAGATCATTTTTCTGAAGGCCATGTCATCGAAGGGGAATAAACAATGAAATAAATTCATCAATTTTGATGTAAGTGGGTTAATTCTCTTTGCTAAAAATCATTATTTTTTACCTACAATAGTTTAAAGATAAATTCAACTAGTTTCTGTCTTCACAAAAAAAGATGAACCTGACAATTTTGTTGAAACCTGACTTTACTGTTATATTTCACAGACCTATGCAGCTTTTGATTCTAAACTTGTCGCTATTCTCAGTCAAAATATGATTGGGTGTGTAACCTTCACTATAATTGGAAAATCTGCAAACTTCAAAGTTTGTGTTAATTAAAAATAAACCTAATTAAAAATTATCCGGTATCTACTGAAGGTTGTCACCTATTAATAAATAGCCATTTTTAATTCAAAACTTTGAAATTTCTCGTGAGGAGCTGTTGTCAAAAGGCAAAAGGATATGTGCCTGAGCGTGATAATCCTATCAGACAACTTATACAATGTAAAAAGACAATTGTTTACAATACGCAACAACAAATTAAAACTTTTATACAGTGCAATAATATTCCTCAAGAATTAATCTTCTCAGAGGATACATAAACATTCATATTACATCAATTAAGGTGTTTTTATCTTTTTTTACAAAATTTATAAAATACGCCAATCATCAATATGAAAGGCGCTTTCTTCATCTCACAATAAATTATGTCATAAACAACATTCACTTCCAATAACAAGGTAGAAATAAATGTCAATCAATATCAGCTCTCAACAGGCACTTTTGGCAGGAAACAGATGTGAAGGAAGTTGTCTGGATAACTAAGGTGTTCACTTAACCAGCACACAGGGGAATCTAGAGGTGCTTCTATTCCTTGAATCAGGATCTTCCAACTTGATAGAGTATCTGAAGAAAGATAATTATAATTTAATTAGTTTTTGTCTTTTCACAAGAGACATATCTACAAGGCATAAAATGGGAAAAAACACTAAGTTTACTAGCTATTTACTAAGCTGACTATGCTAAGTCATTGCACTGTGTTTGAATTCGATTGCATCTGTATTTTAGCCAATGATTTATCAAGACTGTGTGCTTAAACTAACTTCACAAATATTTTTCATCTGAGTATGACATAATAATAATAATAAATAGCACTTATATTGCACATTTCCACTCAGAATGACTTCTTAATCCACATTGAATAGCAAAGTTTTCTACACATATAAAACAGATATGCACTAAAATGAAAATAAGAGTTTTCACAGACACACAACAACCATTCTTATGCAAAAACATACTTGACAGGAATATTTTCATGAAAAAATAAGTTTAAAATAACATTATATCATTTAATCGAAGAATAAATATTGCATATAATAAAAGTGCTTGATTAGATAAAAGATACATCTTAATATTGCTAATCCCCTTAAAAAGAAGAAGGCATAGGCAAAGATATACATCTTAAACTAAGGCTATCTCTATATAATGTACATAACAAAGCTTGCTAAGCTGTCAATCTATTGCCTGCAGTAAGTCGTACCTACCAGTCATCTGTTTAACTCTTAATAAATACCATTGAACCACAAGCCTTGAAATTGGCTTTTCTAATCTTAAATTACTACAATGATCCTTCTGCTGAACAGAAAAAAGGAATCTTCTGTCCCTTTTGTCCATATAACCAGTTAGATCCCCCTGCTTAATGAATAGTGAAATTCCTCTTGGATGGCAGAATATCTTATAACTCTGACAAGTTTGACACATCAAAGGATAAAGGCTATTGCTAGGCAAACAAATGACTGAGTGGGTATGCAGGATATTAAAGATCTGTTTATAGTTGGACATCAAAGACAGAATAGCCGACAACAGCAACACTTGGGCAAAATTAAATAATCAAACGTCCTTCATTCTAAACTCACACTCTAGCTGTCTAGATATAAGGATAACTTGTGATGACAGAAAATGGCCGCCTTCTAGGGCCTCTGGGTGTAAAGCAATTCATTAACTCAAAATCATTCAACAAACAAGTTGACTTCACTCAAGCTAGAAGCAAACAAAACAGTGTAATTTACATCCAAATATGAATAATGATAATCAAAGATTACAAAGACAAACTATGTAAAGATATTATCTTGACAAACCTTTCTCTGAGAGGTCAGGTAAAGCTGTCTTCAGCATGTCCCACAGTGTCAGACTTTCACCATTTTCCTCACAAGGTTTAAACAACTTTTGAAGTGGAAGCTGATCTGCCTGTATGGGATGAAAACAGAATATAAGAATACCCTTTTTAAATTACCATTAGGGATAAGATTAAGATGATAAACTAGATGATAACAAAATTTGGACTTGTGGCAAAATATGGTATACTCTGCATCTTGGGAAAGCCTTAGAAGTTTGACCAGCGCTGCAGGATTTAAGAGAATGAAACTTTTAACCTGTTTAACTTCAGATGCACAACTACTCTCGACTTCCAAATAAATGTACCTGCCGGAAAAATATTTGAATAAGAGTACCTGTGCCAAATAAGAGTCCCTGCGGAAAATCCAAAGTTTACCGGTATGAAGTCCAAAAAAATAATTAAACTTGAATTATGATTACTATAATCAAGTAAATGTCCTTTTTTTAAAAACTTATCTCCCTGATGCAGGGTGTCCAAGCTAAAAATTTCTATTGTGACTACACTTATATTTTGACTTTAGTAGTATAGATAATGTATTCCTAATCACAGAACAGAAAAGCTTTTTCAAATCCGATAATTTGTTAAAAAGCTATAGTTTATTTAGTGTCATGATATAGCCATTTATCAAGAATATCTTTATATAACAGCCAAGCACAAAAACGACCCGCTGGGTGGCCGATATCGAAGAACATTCACAGCCACGGAAGCATTGCGTTAGCGTTGTATCGCGTTGACCTGCCTATACTATTTAATTGATGAAGAGGCTATTTCCCAACAAATTTTAATTCTGTTTTTTGCATAATAAATAAAAATAATATAGAATTTAGGTACATTTCGCGTTATTTAGAAATCCTGACAATTTTCCGAGATTAGTTATGTATGAAAAATCAATTTCGTCTATCTCCCATAACAAAGTTTACAGATTAGAAGCAAAATTAAAGCAGGGGTCTGGGCGGTGTTCAAAGTTGAGGCTTAAGTTGAAGAAATTGTGTCAAAAACATGATTTGATGGTTAAATATTTGTAAAGAACTTTTTAATCAATTGACCTTTAGAAAACTCACATGTAAAAGGGAAGGAATTTCATGCACTTTCAAAGATAATTACTTTCCATGAACATGCAAGTTTTCTTAAATGCTTAAAATGACCTCTTAAATTCCTTGCAGGGGTGAATATTCTTCCAAAAGAGTTAGTTTTCTGCTACGGCTTAGTTTATGATATTGTAAATTCCCGGAAAAGTTTAGAGGTTTCAACATCAGCATTCGACCCTGTGTTTAGCTTACTCTACTAGAAATTATTCCAACTGACAAATCCTGGTCTCAGGTTTGCCAAAGGGGTGGGTATCTCTTAATTCACACCATCCTGTTCTGGACAGGAGCTTTGAGTACACAACAGCTATTATAAAACAATAAAACATCTCCAGGCATTGTCTGTCTAGACTCTACTGTATATAGTCAATTGTTGTTTAAATGAAAATATTATCTGTTATGCTCAATTGAATGTTGCGATTTTTCCAGAAAAGTTTATAGTCCCAAAAATCAATGCTTCGGCTTAGTTTCCTGTTTTTTTTCACCCCTGATTCTTCATGCCCAAAATTAAAATGTGCTCTAGGGAAAATATTAGTGTTGAATTCAAATCAATCTATAGTCAAATAACTAGTTCAAGCCAGCGCTCAAAACGGCACAAATGATATAGCTGTGAGAAACGGTCATTCGATTTTCAAACATTCAATGTCTAGTCACACCCAAATTTGTTCATCATCACTCGTTATACAGTCACTGTTC
>JAUUEB010166998.1:0-14200 GCA_032362205.1 Clione limacina
CCAATGTCATCCTCTGGCCTAACATTGCACATCCAGCGCATCATAGCTCTGTCATTTCGCTGCAGACGGTTTAAGGCTCTGGAGGACATGGCCCAGGTCTCTGAGGCATGCAACATTGTGCTTCTCACACAGGTAGAGTAAACTTTAGTATGATAGGACATTTCCCCTCAATAGAAATTTGAAAAACGTACAGATCACTGTTTAAAATGTGCGCACCACTCTTTCAAAGTTCATGCTCATGAGAAAGTAGAGAAAATATTTGATTTCATTTGTACGGCTTTTCTCCTTATTTTTTTTAGCATAAGATGTTCCTCGTTGGATGGCTTTTTCAAATATACGTGTTTAGAAGGTGTATATACCAATATTTTAGTACGTCTGTTACAATTATGTATAAATACTTTACCTAATAGTAGGGGTAAATTCCTTACTTACTACAAACCCGAATATGACGTCATTTTCGAGAGACAAATTAAGCGTTGTAATTTGATTCTGGTCCTTATAACGCAACACCTTCTTTGCGCACTTTGAATGAGGACAAAGATCCGTCCCGGAACTACCACAGGAATGATTGTTATGATCACACGCAAATTTCTGTTTCGTGTCAATAGATGATTTCAGTAGCTCGGCACCTATAGTGAAGTAGTTGAATGGAATTCCCTCAGTACCTATGACAACTCGACTAATCTTAGACAGCTTCTTCGGAATTACATCATATCATCGATAAGTTTAATAACTCAAGTCAGCATGAGATAAGAAATTCACCCCCATATTTAAGTTAAATAAGTATTTATACATACTTGTAACAGACATTCGAAAATATAAGTATATACACCTTCTAAACACATATATTTGAAAAACCCAACCAACGACGAACATCTAATACTCAAGAAATTAGGAGAAAAGCCGTGCGAATGAAATCGCATATTTTCTCTACTTTCTCATGAGCATGAACTTTGAAAGAGGTGTGCGTACATTTTTTACTATGAACTGTTTGTCTTTTCAATTTCTATTGAGGGGAAAATGTCCTATCATACGACCTCTGGTCTCGAAAAGACATTTGCGACCATGACACTGAATTCAGTCCTATCATCAGATATCCTCCCACACATTTTACTTTCCTTCAACAAAGAAGATGAAATAAAGTTGCACACATATTATTTTGACACAAAACTGATAATGATCCTTATTTATCAGTAGAAAATGAATACTTTTATTTGTGTATAACACAGTGCGTCACATAAGCAAGTCAAAGGATACGCTAAGTTATAAGTTAGAAAAATCTGTTTTTATTGTGTAAGGTCGCAATTGTCCATCCATTATACCTAACTACTTTAACACGTCGCTATCTCGAAAACACGAATTATAGTAAACGGGGCGACAATTTGCTCATTTCAGTTGTTTTAAGCCGTCGATACATCGTCATTATTCATTTATGTGATTCATTTTGTATTTAATTGTTTTGTTCAGAGTAAGCGTCTTCATCCGAAACAGTCTACATGTTATGTACTTGTTTTGTCAATAAAACGTATTTAAAGATTTATATTCTCGTTTTTCCTAATTCTAATGCATTAACCATGTCTATGGCATTTACAAGCTCAAGTGTGTATGATAAATTCACACAGATTACAAGTGTCGAATCTATCCTATATTTTAACTATTGTCAGCAGCTGTCTGTCAGTGCATATAAATTGTATCTATAATGTAGCGGCTACGATAATTAAAAAAACACCTATAAATTTACCCTCAAAAGAATCATTGTGTGGTGAGAAGGATTCTATCAAACAATTATTATGTGATTTATCAACCCTAACGAAGAATAAACACAACAATTTCCAAAACAATCGAATGATTTCTATATGTCTTGAAACATCATCGATAT
This sequence comes from Clione limacina, assembly GCA_032362205.1. Taxonomy (NCBI): domain Eukaryota; kingdom Metazoa; phylum Mollusca; class Gastropoda; order Pteropoda; family Clionidae; genus Clione; species Clione limacina. Next base: position 1,880 of record JAUUEB010166998.1, read on the forward strand.
TTGTCAGATTTAAGCTAAACTATGTTTCATAAGCACGCTTCTAAATCTGATGATGATTAACAATATTTTTATTAACGCAGGTGAATATATTTTATATCAAACCTAGCCTATAGTTTAAGGTTTACATTGCAGAAGTCATACGTTTGGCACTGATTACTGAAAAAAACCAGACGTATAGCCAGCATGATGTGCCTTTGGGGAATACTGATAAGACATGAGTGACAAACAAGATATTGACTTTTGCTGAAAGAAGGTATGAGCATTTTATATTTGATATTTGTTTGTTTATTCTTCTTCAGATGTCTGATTGTTTATTTAACAGTTCAACTATATAGTTATGTTTACCAAAAAGTGATGTATTTTGTTTCATTATAACTTTCGAACAATTACTACTAATCCATTGTGAACAACTTTGTATGAAATTAAGCGTTATTGATTTTCAATTTTGTTTACATTCTTATACGCTAACAACATTAGACAGTCTGACGAAATATTAACTAGTAAACCGATATACTTCAATGATTTATAAGAAAATAGAACAGCTGAACTCATTATTAAGTTGGACACATTATTATCCCATAAGATTCGTTTGCTTTTAAGCTGTTTTGTGGTATGTACATTCAGTGTTTATCTTTTCATCAAAAAAATGTAATGATGTCGGCCTTATAGAACGAAAAGCTTATAATTCCAAATTTAAAATATTCAAACCGTTAGTATACAGAAATGAAATAAATATCAGTGAAAACATAGAGAAAACAATACAAATAAAGATTAAAATAAGTTATATGTTTTTTGGTTAATATCCGTTCTTGAATTTAGCTTAGGTACTTTAGCACAGCTATGTTGCCTTTTTATCAATATTTGTTCATGTACTACACATGCTAATGTTATTAAATTTGTTGGATATGGACCTTCAAATCACCTCTTTCATTCTAGCACGTTTTTTTTTTATAGAAGATATATAATCAAAGCACTGGAAGTTTTATGATAAAAAAGAGTGTATACTTTCTTTCACAGATGCAGGCCATGCAGTGATAAATGCGTTAGGACATAAAAGGTCAGGGATGACAAAGGGGTAAGCAAGAAAACAAGTTACTTTTATCTAGTGACTAGTTGGTAATAGAGTACCTGTTCGTAATAGTTATGAAATGATTCCAATTAAAGTCATTGCATGAAAGGTTTTCCTTTTTTTCAGCTTAAAGCTGCTACTGGTTCGATTCTTATGTCAATGTTCCAAGGCATGAAGACAATGTTGTTTTGGGCCATAAAAATGACACTTACTAGTAGCGTAACCAAGAGAGAATAAAATGATACGCTTGTCTTTGATATTAACATTAGTATGACGTGTTGATATGATGAAAAGTAAATAATTTTACAAATCAATTAAGTCAAAATGCCAAACGCCATGTTTTGCATATGTACGTGTACAAAACATTGTTGTAATTGAAAAAGGTATTTTTATATGATTGATTTTTTTAGTGGAACTAATCAATACCCTACATTTTAAATAAAATCTGTGAAATACACTAGATTTTAGCACAAGTGCTCTAAGAATAAAAGATAAAATTGGGAACTCATTTTATATGCAAGTGGCAGGTTAATGTGGTATTGCCAAGGATAACCCCTTATAAAGCCACTGTTTAATGATACCGTAAGGATTCTTAACTGTGAAGTTCATATGAGACAACGTGTTTGCTCACCTTTATTAACATGAAGTTAACACTGGTACCACATTCAACTGATAGGTACACACATCGACGAACTTTGGATTCAACTGATCCTGTTTGGCTCCCAATCATCCTACTCATTGGCACCATTTTATGTCCATGGCGCAGCACAATAAGTGTACTTTTTCTAAAGAAAGTCACAAGACAGAAGTGCATCAAAGTGCGATTAATAGGGATGTAGCGCTGTGTTTACAGTGAATACATTTCAATATACGAACAATATTATAAGGAATCTTACAAAAGTATACCCAATCGTACTTTTATGTAAAACAACATGTCAAAGATGTGTAAATTGAGTTAACACTGAGGCTGACGTTTTGTTCTGATGAGAAAAAATGAATAAACAATAACTATTTTGAATTATTAATTAATAATTACACACATAGATAACAAACAAACAATGAATATTATTATGTACAGTTTGGCATTGAATTGGGAAAATCTCGAATAGAAACAAATGATTATGAAAACCAAATAATCGACCACAGTCTAATTCAATAAACATTGACGCTTTGAGAGCAATCACAAGTACTGGGGCCGAGTACAAGTTTATTGAACCAATCTCATTGCTTTTCCCAAGGGGCACTGATATTTCTTCTAACAAGGAGACGCGTTTAGTTGAACAGATCTTAAACGTTCTTTTGTAGCATTGGATCATTCCCCTGTTTTATCATGTTACCAAAATATGGATCAATCGTTATCTGAAGATGTGAGCTGCATATTGTTCGTGAATGTTGTGGAAGATGAATAATTATTATCTCTTAAAAACTTCTTTTATTTGATAAATATCAGTGTAGAAGAAAACAATTCATATTAATTCATATTAACTCTTTGTTATAATGAAGATGAATGTTATAGTCCTCTAATAAATATTATCAGTAACTTAGAAAAATTGATATGAAAGTGGGTCAGAAATAAAAATACAGGAGTCAGTTGTTATCATTATCAAAAACAACTTTTTCTGTGAAGATATGCATATTATATGTCGTTTTATTTGTCGTCTTCAAAGAGAAATTTGTATGTAAATAAAAATGTTGTAGTCTTTTAAGTTCAGTAATAGAGCATACAGAGTATGTTGAATATTACTTTAAAAAATAACAACATTAAATGTCTCTCCTTTAGAGGAAAGAACGCGTTCCAAAAATATGAAAAAAAGAAACACTGTTCACAAGTATTTAAAGAAATACACACATAACATGATTCTATACAAGGAAAAACTATATATAATTTGATACTGCCAATAACAATAGTATTGGTATTTATACACACTCCAAAGTGTCTACGCATCTAAGAATAGTGGTAACCACTACCATAAAAGTCGTACTTGACGTTAATTTCATACCCCAGGACTATGAAGCTGATATTCACATCAGTTTATTCATTATTTCTATTGCTTGCAGCCATTGCTACCTTAGGGAAATAATGATTACCAAGCTAGATTAGGAAACAGACGAGAAAACGGGCCTTTTCCGCCAAATGGGCAGACGTCGATTGTCTTAATGAAACAAAATTCGGTTATTTATTTAGTTTAACATAGTAAAAAAATAGTACTTTTGATTTCCCTACTTACAAATCAAATACAAAAACGTATTAAGAGTATGGCGTTCATTTACAAAAGTGATAGTAGATACGTAGACTATACTTTGAATGAACAAAACCATTTTCACGAATAAGATTAATGGCAGAATTGTTCATCAAAGAATGCAAACAGTTTTACTGATTAACAATATTGAAAAATTCATACATGTTTTGGTCATTGTTCTATGATATCAGGCTCGTTGTGGTTAATGGTCGAATTTGATTGGAAAGCATATTGACTTGAGTCCGAGACATTTTATAACCCTAATTAAGTATTAGAAGCATTATATGCCAGGCAACAGAGATGTAGTTGACTGCCCACATTGGATGTGTGGTAGTGATATAGGAATATTGTTAAAAAATTAGAAATGTAAACAACCATTTAAGGCTACCCTGGGTTCGTCTAAAAAATTGCCTTTTTAGTTAGGTGCTCAGCATATATAATAATATATAGTAACAAAAAATGAAACCCTTTTCAGTTCCCTGGAAATAGTATTTTGTGTTCACTTAGGGTGTATACTATATTGATCAATTGAAGTCACCAAAGCATTCATGTTAAATCTTACAGGGGTCATCTAAGTGATTTAATGAGATTAAAAAACTGCATTTTATGAAGAAATCCTCATTTTCATTACCCTTGCACGAATCAATTGACCATGAAATTGTTGGCAAATTATGTTTTATTTATGTTCCATATAGTTTTTTACTAACCATATATTGCAAACAATAACATTTTGTATTAAAAAACAAACGTTTAGCTAGCATGATGTGTCTTTGGGGAGTACCGATTACTCAGAAGGAAGAACTATACATTGAATCTTGCTAAATGTAGGTCTAAGTAGTTTATACTTGACGTCAAGGACACACTCTCCACTATTTCTCTGACGAGTACAATGACGTCTAATCACATCTTGCTGTATCTTTATATATCAGTATTTCGTTTTTTCTTCTTCAGATCTCTGATTGTTTATTAAACAGTTTAGCTAGTTGTGTTTTCATCCATACCAATAGAAAAGTGAACACAGAAGAATAGGTTTTTTTGTATTTCTATATTGCATTTTTGTGTTTTTCATAAAGAAGTTACTCAAAGACGCTGTTTTCATATTATGTACCAAAAAGTTAGATATTTCCGATATTATTACCAATTCATGTTTATAAACTAAGCATCAAATAAAGTGTTATTAGATCTAAATACGTATTATCATCGGATGTTAACATAATGAAACAGTATGACGAAATATTAAATTCACTACAATATGGTTAAAAGTAAAAGGACATACCTCCATGACTTATAAAAACTAGAACATCTGAAACCAGGAACAATTTAGACTCATTATTGATTAATTATATGTCATTAAGCTTTAAGCTTTGTTGTGGTATGTACGTCCAACGATCTCTTCATCAACAAAATGTAATGATGTCAACCTTTTAAAAGTAGAAGCTTATAATTCAAACTTATTTAAATACTTTAAAAGTTAGTAATCATATACCACTGAAAACATAGAAAAAAGGAACAAGTCTAAATAAAAACAGTTCTAGATGTCTTTGATTAATAAACGTTAATTATTTAACTTACTACAGCATAGCTACTTTGCCTTTTTATCAATTTGTTTTCCTTCTCAATATCGATAGAACAAATGAAATATGAAAATGAATTGGCCAATATTATCAGATTTGTTAGATGACTGACCTTATATCACCGCTTAAAATCTAGCACGTTTTTTTTATAAAAGGTATACACATAATGAACGTATTAATGGAAATTTATGTTATTAGACTTACTAATAAATATATAACTTCCTGTGCATAGGCTCAACAAAAAATATGATACTTTAATTTCAGCAAAAACAAAAATACGTTGTTTAATGGTTTAAAAAAACATTAACCAAACGCCATTCTGATCTTACCTACACTTTCGTTCAAAAACTTTTGATACAAATGACATCGATTCTTCATTTCATAAAACAATTAATAGCACAAGCCACCATTAAAAACATGCTTTTATATCTGAATCATTTAAGGCATACGATAGAAAAAAGAGAATAATACTTAATATTCGTATGAAAAAAAATGACACAATTGACAGGTGCTCCGGGGTGATTTATTTTCACAGCAATGTATTTGGCACTTAATTCCGAAGAGAAGTTCTACGTTACTTGAAGATATTCGAATGTAAACCTGAAAATGAAATTGTACACAAGATAATTCAATTTCCATAACAAAATAAAAAAGCACTGTATTAACTTTTCTATAGAAAGTAAACAACAAAGTGTAAAAAGAACTAGCATCGATGATCGTGTTAAAACAACAATTCTATAGGCGATGTATTTTCCCAAGTCTTTCATTTCCAGCTATATATGTCCGTGACGTCTTCTTTAGAAATTACTTATTTAAAGTGGCAACTGTTGTTCTGAACACCGTGAATGAAATTTGTATCGATCTTCGGTTTAACAAGTTTATCTTTATTGACCGGCCAGGGCGAACTCGCCATCTTCTGATTAAACACAAATAGAGAAAATAAAAGGAGTCAATTCTCAGCAGCCTTCTTTATACACCGTAATTCTTGTGAACAATCATATATTAATCAGTCTGAGACAGTTAACATGAGTTTTTTAAACATTTTAATTTAGATAATGTTTGGCTGCAAAGCCGAATTAATATTTTGGTTCATGTTTCTTTGTATGAAAGAAATAAGATAAAGAGATAGACATAGGACAATTGTTTAGCATCAGAAGAAATATGAAAGAGAGAGTGTAGAGTAACTACCTGTATTACTATATAAACGATTTTTAATATTTCTGAAATTTGATGCAGTTCTTAACATTTTGAGTGATAAGATTACCTCGACGATATTTGTTTTTTTAGTAGACTCAGAAAAGTAGTATAAATATCATAAGCATAAATGCGAATTAGTTTTCAACTGCAGCAACAAGTGCAATGCATTTCTGTTTTGAAATAGATCTTGTGCTTGTGAATGTGTTTTTCAATATACTTTTATTAAACGCTATTATTGTTATTATTATTATTTACTATTCAGTTTTCTAGTATTTGTTTTGTTTAATGTTGGTAAAACGTCCTATAATATTCTTAGTATTTCAAGCAAAAAGATATTTTCTGATATCTGCCCAATGTCCTTTTGCTGCAATTTTAATATGAATCAATGTTTACTTCGTATCGTATTTTCTTTTACCTTGCTTATTCGTTTTTATGTGTAGGCTTATCCTTAATTGTTTTTATTCTACTTTTTTCTTCTCCTACTTCCAATGTATTATGTATTCATAATGCTGTCTTTTTTTAACAGTGTATATATGATTTAAATCGTTAGCAACACAAAACAAGGTAGAGTTACGAATTTAAAAAAAAAGATCAAGAAAAATTGTCATTAATGCGGGTATAGTTGCAGATAACTCCATAGAGACGAAGATTGTCGACGAGAGCCAATGTGTCTTCATATATATCTAGAGACGGATACACGAAGTTAATCTAAATTGATATAGCAAGTGTCTTGAGAATCGATGCACTGATTGGAAATCGGTTTCAAGAGAGAGTCTAAGATAGCAATCTGATCTTTGATTTCTATCAAAGATGAATGTGGCTTGAAAATGGCAATAATCACACAAAAATAGTTTTTTCCCCCAAGAATATTCCAAAAAAGTAATGACATTTCTATTTCATGTCCCTATTCTTAAGCAGTTGTTAGTTGACAATATAAGTTGCAGTTGTTTATTTTGCGACGCCATATTTCCAAAGGGTGTGTTAAGGTGAAACAATACAATGGCATTTTACAAAATTGTAGCATTATACGTGCAAAATATCTGTGAGCTTTACTATTTTGTTTGTGAGAGGCTTGATACCTGCTTCATTTGAAGTCTTGACAGGTATTTCAAATACATTGATAAAAATAGTTGCTTCGCAATCATAGTGCGAGGAATGGGGAAGTCGCGTTGGGTTACAGTAAAAACATTTCAAAATACTTACAACATAATAAGGAACCTACCAATCGACAACTTTCACCAAAAGCATACCCGAACTTACTTTTATGTAAAACAACATGTCAATTTAGTTCAAACTGAGGCTGACGTTTTGTTGGACAACGCAATAAATGAATTAGATAATGTAATATATATTTGCCTTTAAGACGTTGGTCTATATTTCATACTAATCTTTGCTCAGCTCCAAAGCAAAAAACAGGACTTCAAAAAGTCCCATTATAATTTTAAAGGTATCTTAATAGCTAAGCAAGTGTATATTGGGCGTCTCTGCAGTTTAAATATGCTGATTGTAATAATAATTCTAAAACGTCTACAATTCAACCTCCCATCAATTTAATGACGCACGCACTAAATTGTTTGTGTATTACTTCCCTCTAATCTGGGAAAAAGGGAAATAACAGCGTATACAGTTTAGTATATTGAAATAATTACTAATAATTACTTCATAAAAAGCTTAACCATCATCTGAGTGTCAATTTGGTGACACCTTTAGCAAAGTGAACTAAATCCATTAAAATAGATACCTTAGGTAGTGCCCTTTTGGGTTATCTGCAGTTTCATGTGCGCTGTTTGTAATACTAATTATAAAACGTTATTTGTAAAATACAAGAGGTGGAAATATGTCTTCCATCACGCCTCTCAAGAGTTCAAAAATAGAAAAAAAGTTTTTAATTAATAAATACACGCAAAGAAATCAAACAGACAATCAATATTATTATGTGCATTTGAAACAAATGAAAATAAAAACCAAATAATGGATCACAGTCTTATTCAATAAATAGTGACACTTCGAGAGCAATCACAAATACTTGGGCTGAGTCCAAGTTTATTGAACCAAGAGGCACCGATATTTCTTCTCTAAAAACCAGACGTATTAAGTTGAACCGATCTTAAACGTTGTTTTGCAGCATTGGATAATTTCCCTGTTTTATGATGTTACCAAGATAAGGGTCAATCGTTATCTGAAGTTGTGAGCTGCATATTGTTGGTGGATGTTATGTTAAATAAAAAGGCGAAATCACAATGAGTTTAAAAATAAAACTACATTTTATGCTCTTATGAACAAAGTGACCACAATAGGAGGAAACATTTCAGTACAAGTAAATTTGTAATTTATCCAGAAAAGGTTATAAGAAATAGATCAATTTTTTATGATATGTTATAATATCGTCATGTACATTTTTGCTATCATGGGACCTAGTTATTTCATTTGAATTGATGCACCTTCTAACATGGTGTTTCATGCGTATGTTTCATGAGAAATGTGTCATGTATTATTCATGAATTACCGCTCACTACCCTACTAAATATTTAAAAGGTTGACACAGTTATAGGATATACCTTCAACATGATTGTCCACTAGCATTTCTATAATTAATGATTTATTTCGGAAATTACTTGACTCGTCAGCCTACAAAAAGTAACTTTGTGATTCGAAAAATTATATTCACAAGACACAAACAAACGTCTAAAATCAAACAATTTATAGTTTGTATGCATGATATATAAGTCGGGACAAGTATCATATAATCATAATCTGATAAAACTCCAATAATTATGAGTATGAATTAGGACAGCGTCTTTAATGAACCGTACGTGCAAAGTTATTGAGAATAATTGTCCCCCACGTTCTAGTATACACAATACTCCAATTTACTCTGGACACATTTTCTTTAATATGGTAATTACTCATAGTACAGAAGCAGTATGTATCAAATTAACGCCCCGTCTGATGTTGATACAAGGGGTTGCCACCATGTTTTTTTTTTATCTAAGTCGAATTTAGCTGAAATAATATTGGCATGAGAGTATTTTTAGGAAGTATTTAGTAAATATTGTACTTAAAAAGTTATTTAAGAGCGTTTTATTGTCTTCAAAATAAGAAAACAACCAAGCCTCATTACACCATATAACACACGCAACTCGTATACAGCAAAGAACAATAAATTAGCAAAATTAACATAAAAATATCAATGAACTTTAAAAAAGGTATGTATGGGACTAGTAGAAATATTTGATCATATCATCCCTTTAGAACATTATTGTATGCTGAGCTCTATCTTTTTGGACTCAAAATCCTTGTTTTATCTTAACATTAAATTGTCCTTTAAGTGTAAAACTGACCCCGGGAATAAATGTGTTTAATTCAAAAGCTAAGCATATATGTTTTAAATGACTAAAATTTCTGACAGCTGGTAGCTTATGATGAAACGCTGATTTTGTCCTATAGATCTGTAATATTTGTTTAATGTCAATAGAAACTGAACAATATTTCAGATAGTTCCAAAGATGTTCTTTTCATTTACAGCCTTCTAAAGATATCATTTTGACACCTTCATATGGTTATTCTATTCAAGTAGCAAGTCGCTCATTTTTAATCCAACTGTAATTTGATAGTTTTCTGCAATAAATCAAACACACATAATGTAAATGATATTTTTCTATTGTTTGTTGAAAATGTTTTGATATTATTGTTTTTTGTTTATTAAAACATTTGCTTGATGAAAATGTCTAGGTGGGGAGGGGTTGTCAGTGGTCTAAATAGCTTTCGCAATTTTTTCTTACTGAAAGCAGTATCAAATTCCTTTACTAAGAGTACCTTCTGAAGTCAGATATTGACCGGACTTCGGGAAAAGGAAGAATCGTGAGACTTAGAAACACAAGAGCGTCAACATACTGAAATATTTACGGGAAATAAGCCAATAAAGCAATATGAATTCGGAGAAGCCATTTCATAATAAGATCAGCTCTTGCGCAGGCTTTTCAGTTGTGTGTGCACGCTAAAAACAACGCAAATCCCATAATTTATTTATATAAACAGATGACGTGAAAAGATCACGCAAGCCATGTTCATGCGATAGCAGGTTATGCTAAAAAAGGAGAATATTGGAGAATGTTGATGTATGCTTTTGAAAACTGTCATTTTTTATTATGATTAGACATTGAACGATGTTAATTTTTTTCTTTTATTGAATATTCAATAAACCTTTTTTTGATGTATTTGTGTGTTCTCTTATCTGTTTTTTATATAAAAGCCACTATTGACCTCTGAATTTTTTTAAAGACAGTGTTACTCGACAGTATTCTAGTAAGCACACATTTTTGAATTACAGCCGTGTTGTTGGTGATTTAGATATTAACATACAGAAAAAACTTGTTAGCCCTTTTCTTGAAACTTGAATTTATAGAAACGAAACTTAATAAACGTTCACTGACGTAACAAATGAAGCTGAGAGGATTTTTGGAAAACATTTATTGATCAGTCTCAAAGTCAAGGTCATATGATGTCATATGCTATCAGTACAAAATTGAGAAACGATATTTTAATTAACTAGTTCGAATAGGGTCAAACCAAATACAGTCACCCGATATGAATAAAACAGAAATGACAATTTTCGGCCGTTATAGCACCCAATTAACCTAATGGGGATTTTATTTCATTATGATGTTCTGAAAAAAATGTCATTCAAGAATAGAATGATTGCCAGAAATATTGTCAAAAAGTATGAACGGCTCTGTTTGCTAAAAAAAAACTTCTAATATTGAATAATAAAGGGCGATAACTCATTAATTATTCAACCGATTTCCATTAACATGTCTTTATTTTTTTGTTTTCAATGTCAATTATCTTGAGTTGCTCAGAGCCATGTTAGCATGGACAATTGGGGAGACAACGCTTTGGTTCTAGGATGGATACATCGACTGATAAGGAAATATATATATGTATATTATTTATATAACCAAATGGCCAGCGCTCTAAAAACGGGTTTTAAACAATTTTACCGGGCCAATTGTTGCACATATAATTGGATATATAATTCTTTTTTGGTTCAATTCTTTTTTTAGTGAAAATGCAATTGATCACCTACTTAAAGAGGCCATTACTCCTGTAAGATTTTCCGAAGGTAGCTTGCGTTCCGCAAGCGAGCAGTACAATCAGTAAGATGGCGATTAAACTAAGCTTTGTTGAATAATATAGTAAAACACTTTAAATCTTAATTACAAATTGTAGAATGTACCAATTGACACCAAAAGCATTTGAACTACTCATTTGGCATGTAAATTACCACAGGTATAAAGCTCAGCCAAACCCAGTCACGGACTTTGGAGCTAATTGTCACGCCCGTATACATGTCAGTGTATATTGTTATAGATGCAGTGGCTAAGTTACATCATAATACGAAAGTTAAATAGCACATTCCCAGTGAAAGTCAAATATCCTATAAATTGTTATTCATTGAAATACCATGAAGGGTGTTCTTTCTTTCACGTACATGCTTCCAATGTCACCAAATGTTTTTAAAAGGATTCCTGTTGTTGCTGGAAACGACTTCCTATCATCGAGCTGATTTATCTATGAACAAATATATAATAGGCCAATATATGAAGGGTACGAGAGGAAAAGCACATATTTCATTCTATTTCCATTGCGGATAACACTCGAGTAATGGCCAATCCAGCCAGAGATCTTGTTGATATAAAATGAATGGAAACAAGTTAGTAAGTAATAAAGTAGGAAAATAATGCTTTTGACAGATACAAAATAGAAAATCTTGACGATAGAAGGCGTTGAAATAATTAGGATGAGAAAATAAGGCTTTTACTATAGAGAGCGTTCAAATATCATCTTACACCTTTTTGAGGGGTTTTGTACCCCCTCCCTCCTAAATTCACTTTTCTTACACACCCCCTACCCCCCACCCCGTGTAATCTTACACTTCAACCACATACTGGATGAATTTTTATTGATCGACACAGCGAAAAAAATGTTTATTTGTATTAAAGGCCTTGTACGTCCATATAAGAACAATTTTGAATGAAAAAGCTTTAGAATGATGGAAAAGTGTGCAAGTCATTTAATAAAGGAACACTCAATGTCAAAAACACAGTATAATATAAAAATGCTTCTTCAAAATAATAAAACAGTTTGAGCATAACATGTCGATAAATAAAGCATCATATTCAAAAGAATATGAAAGCAACATGAATTGTCTGATATAAGAACAATCAAATAAAGAGATCAA
>JAUUEB010167108.1:0-14200 GCA_032362205.1 Clione limacina
GACATACATACACACAACACCACACAGACACACATACATACCACATAGACAGACATACATACACACAACACCACACAGACACACATACATACCACATAGACACACATACATACACACAACACCACACATACATACCACATAGACAGACATACATACACACAACACCACACAGACACACATACATACCACATAGACAGACATACATACACACAACACCACACACACAGACATGCATACACACAACACCACACAGACATACATACACAAAACACAACACAGACATACATACACTAAGTGAGCAAGCATTATTATAGAGGCCATGGTTTGATAGACTAGTAGGAAGCACAAAACAGTAACATCAATACTGATATATCTGAATGTAGCTAACAGAAACAATTCAAATGCTGGTATTGTGTAAAAACCACATATTTCGAGTTTGGTTGATTTTTTTTCACACTGCACCCCTTGCTACACAAGAAGATAATATGAAAAATGAGTTCCATATAATTTCCCAACTAAGGATTAAGCCAGTGGAAAGTAGAACTGAATATGCAGCATTGGCCAGATTAATACCTTGAGGTGTTTCCCCAAGGCTACCACACCCAAAAGTTTTTTTGGTGATCTTGCTATCTTAAAACGAAAATTTCAAAAAGTACATGTATAAGTCTATGGTGATGCACATCACAATGTCAATGTGAATTGTTTTCATTTCTTTAAATTTATCACATTGTTTTGAATCCGAAACTGAATAAACTTATCAAAGCAACAATAACAATGACAACCAACAAAAAACAGAACTTATAAGGCTAAAAAGTGTTAAGTCTAATAAAAAAGTTAATATTTGAAAAAAATATGTTTCCCTACATAGAAATTAAACTGCTTGCATAAAAACATAATTTCCTTGTTTCCTTTTATAATATCCTTACATGCAGAATGTTTGTGGGGAATTGACTCAACTGTATAAAATAATTTAAAAAGATATTAAAAAAATAAGGTTATCTAAAATGCATCCCTCCCCGAGTCTGGAAACTTGTCATCCTTTAAATCCACACAAAGATCATAATATACAAGACAAGGATTCACTATTACAAAGAAATACTGTAACAAATACAAGGATACACTATTACAAAGAAATACTGTAACAAATACAAGGATACACTGTTACAAAGAAATACTGTAACAAATACAAGGATACACTATTACAAAGAAATACTGTAACAAATACAAGGATTTACTGCTACAAAATATATTTGCTAACCTATGGTCAATCTGACAAGGAAAATCAAAATATGTTTCACATTAGTAAAGATCATGAAAATAGTTCTAATGAGCACAAAATTGATAAGATAAAAACAGTCATATTCAATTTTCCCAAATTTAAAACAAGATCAATAGCATGAAGCAAATGACCATTTTCAATTGCATTTATTTAATCAAATTCAATAGTCATTGGCACAAATAATGGGGGGGAAATAAGGCATTAAAGCTGTCAAGGCCTTTTTGATTAAGAGAACTTGTATTTACAAAGCTTGACAAGTTTAGAAGACAATAAACACAACAGAAGTAAACAGATTGTTTCTATATTAAGACAAATATTTTCTTCATTTCAGCTATTATTCCATTAAAAGAACTTCCTGAAAAAGGTAAATTGTCTGCAGTGAAAAGATGATAATGTGTTACCCATTCCAGTTGGCATAGCTTGAACTAAGACCAAATGACTGGATACATTTTATTTAAGTAATGAATTTGACCAAATTGTTAACTTCTTACACCAAACACCAAATATTATAGTTCTGTTAGATAAGATAATTAAACCTATTAATTATATTTCATTTTTATTGTTAAACTAACTGTTATGTTACATCTAAACTAATAATGTCATATGCCTTTCAACAAATTCAGTTGAAGAACACAAACAATAATAACTCTGAATCAAACTTTTCACTTGCTATGCTCCCTATCTTTCTTCCCGTTTGTCCTGTGCTTTATAGTTAACATTTGGTGGAAGATTTAACCCTTCCCATTCATAGAATTGTCAAATAGCTAGCTAATCCTCCTATTACATAAAGTCATTATGAATTATAGCGATGCTTTTTATTAATTAAAAATAACTAGCATAATTATCAAGGACACACATATAAACAAAACATAACCACAAGCTCTTTAACACACATCTAAAGAAAGGCCATAATTACAACAAACCACTTGCTTCTAAGGCAAGTGACTAGATTTAACAAATGTTAAATGGTTCCCCTAAGTTTTATTGTGAATGTATGAAATGAACAAGAATCTAACAAGACTAGTCATTCTATGATCACTCAACAATAATTCTTAGAATAATAGGAAATTTAAACATTTACCACCACGTAAGTGGCAAAGCTCAATCAGGAGCTTTCAATTAACCAATTCTTAGATTTTAAAACCATTAGGGAAATACAAAAAAATCTTAGATTTTAAGAGCATCTGTTATATTGACCGCACACAATAGCACAAACATAGCATACTAACTTCTTTCAAATTTAACTCTCCCTACAAACATACAATTAAATTGACTTCACAGACATATTCACTTTGGTCAAAAACTTGCTTAATTGCTAAAGCTTAAGTTCATTTTTTCAAAAATATATGTAAATCCTCTCCAAGATGAAGGATCTAAAAATCAAGTAGGGAGCATATATAAAAGAGTTGACTCCAAATGGCACTTAAGGATGTTTTTGTCTATTAAAAATATCATAACAGCTGTTTAGGTAAACATCAATGCATTACACCAATGTCAAGGAAACAATCGTACAAACAATAAAACAAAATAATATAACAATTTTATACATTTCCTTTTCCTCATTGTTTTACGTGCAACAGACAGCCATTGCATCAATTACAGCTTTAACCATCGGTGGATAACATCATATTGTCACTACTCATATACTAAATGATTTGACCGTTTCAATTTGGTCCCTGCAAAAACTACTATCGATTATCTGAAACAATGTTATTGTTTAATGCAACATTCAAAAAATTGAGCTAAATTGACTTAAGCAACATTTAACCACAGTATATGATTAATTACAAAACATAACTTATCACCTTTTTTTTTATCTTTTTGTAAGTTTTCGGTAACTAAGAAGATTTTAATCTATTCATCCAGACAGAAACAATTTCTTGGAACATCAAAGTAAAACAAATTATTTTGAGAGTTTGTTTCTGTTTCTGATTATTTTTATCTACTCTTCTTGTTACTTTAAAAAACCAGTAAATGTGGATTTTTTCACCAAAAGAAAAATCAGTTCAAGTATTTCATATACAGATTTATATGTTATGGTATATTTGTAACTTTAACTTCCTTTTCAGGAAAGCTATTCTTCTAGTAAACAATTTGAGATAAAGTAATCACATATCAGCTGCTTCCTTGTATAAACACATAAAATAGACTAGGGCTCCACTCTGTAATATGGTGAAACGATGAGCCATAGATCTTTGGTTCATTGAGTACATGTTTGTGGTTCTTCATACATCTGTCATCATCAGAGGTCCTGCCCCTCCAGACATCTTCCTATGTCCCATTGTGTTGACCTTGACTTATCATTCAGGTCCCACACAAAAGTCGTCAGTTATAGTACACATGAAAACATTTTATTTTTTACAAATTTCACCCACGGATAAAACAACATTAGAAGATGAAGAAAAGCTGTCAGCAAAAAAAACAGTTCTCCGCAATACAGTGATACAACGCCTTATATCATCATTGTCAGATCAATATTTCATTGTCCTTTGCATATTACAAGAAAAATAACAATGACAGGAAAATGTTGAAAATTAAGAATTTGTTTACAAGACCATGGGAATGATCACATCCGAGAAATTATTAACTGTTGACCACATCAAAGTTTTCACTAGACAGTGTTAATTTGCCTTTAAAATGTAGAGTTCCAATCATGGCTCTGATAGTGCACAAACACATACTCGTATGTTGTTTTTTTCTGATCATGATCATAAACTGTGTACTGTGTATTGCACCTGCCTCCTCATAAGCCCAGGTGAAAGAGCAGGTGACCTTTAACACTTCCTTTCCTTGAGAAGTAAAAGATTGAAAAAAATAACTGGTGACGAGCACTCTGAACGGGAACACTTGCATTCAGACCTAGGCTGGGTCCTGTACGTCCACCAATGACTTCATCTGAAACAAATAGAACAGAAATTTGTTGATGCAGAAAAGAGAGGAATATGGTATCTTCCTTGAGATAATACAATTGACAGAAACAGCTTTTAAAAATCTTATTGTGCATATTCTATAATACATACAGTTCCGAGACATAGATTCATCTTACAGTGAGAATAGTGTAATTTTGGGGTGTCAACAATAATATAGCTCATAAATCACCACAGTGTTGTAAGGTAACTAACATAACACTCCAAAATGTAATTTATTTAAGATTAGAAGAATTAAAATCAAAACTGTACATGTACTAAACACATATGTTTATTTCCTCCTCGTCATAATATTGATTTGTTGGAGGAATGAAAATTAATGTGTTCTGCTTCTTCTTTTTGATCATTTTCCTTAACCTCGAACAAAGTCAACAATTTGCGTTAGCGTACTGCTTTTAACACACTCAAGTTTTTGCCCAACAAATGTTTTTTCTCAACACATGTTTTGCGCTAACACTTTAGTGCCTCCCTTTGACCAGAGGGCAGCTGCTATCCGTCTTCAGAAGTACTCTTTTTATTTAGACTGTCAGTTTTTGGTAGGACATTTTTTAATTTTGCCCAGATGATACTCTGAGCAACCACCGGGGAATCTTTAGCGTCCAATGGGGGGCATTCTGAGCATATGAAGCTTGTCTGATTTTCTCCCATTTTGTTGCTACCCGCGACACATGGTTTTAACCCTCGACCCCTTTGCAGAAGAATAGATATCTCCTGTTTTCAACCCTTGTCACATGACAAGATTTGGAAGAAAAAGAGTTGTGTTGAAATGGCTCATACGACTTCAAGCCACATTGAGAGAATTGATTAACAAATCAATACATGGCCATCAACCAACAGATTCAGGTAAAGTAAATACCACATTCTTTATAAACAAATATACAACACTAATGTATCAGGGTAAAAAGATTACCTTCACAAACTTTTTCTTATGATTGAGATCACATCCTTAACACAGTCTTGATACCACGACGACTAGAGTGACGCCTTTTGGAAACTGAGGAGTCGTATTCTCTTTGGATTTCAAGGCCAGGAATGTTAAATATTGATGTGGCTGAAGACAAACAAGTAATAAACAAAATCAAGCATGGAAAATATTTTCTTTTTTCATAACATTAAATATGTGATGTGGACTCTAGCTCTACTTTTTTCTTCTCTCAAATGCCTTGTCACCTGAAGACCTGTTTCAACAATGAATTTTGGTACAGTTCCTTTCAGAAAGTCTGAGGATCTGTAGAGTTAATGGTTAGGGAACTAGGCCGCACCTGCTGTCTCAGTGCTTGTATTTTTAGCAGTCCTGGAAAATGCGCTCTGCATTCTGGTCTGCCTCTCCACATTGATACTCTGGTGTTGTTGTTGTAGCTCTGCTACTGAGCATGTCATTTTTTTGTCTTCCTAGTCTATTATTATCTAAGATCACAAGTGAGATTCACATATTTTAAAAGCACATTAAGCTTTACATTTATCCTAAGATATTGGAGTACTTGACTGTTCATATAAAACATGGTCCTTGACTTTAATAAAATATGTAGTTTTCACTCATCCATTTCTCCTATCCCTCAAAACCGTTTGGCTCTATCTTCATTTCTGAACAGTATAACAAAAAAATAAATAAGAAAACTTAAATATCAACTCACTGTCTTCCAATTTGTGTATTGCAGGAGGAAGGTCTTGGAAATAAGGGTGCTTCATGGCAGCATGAGCTGAGATTCTGCGATGAGGAGGCATCTGGAGACAATCATTATAAACATTTAAATATCAACAGACAAGGAGGCATCTGGAGAAAATCATTATAAACATTTAAATATCAACAGACAAGGAGGCATCTGGAGAAAATCATTATAAACATGTGAATATAAACAGATGAGGAGGCATTTGAAGACAACCAATTTTTACATTTAAGTATATATCAACATAGGATGAGGCATCTGGAGACAACCTGCATGTACATTTAAATAACAACAGATGATAAAATGAAAGATTTAATTTCCTTTTGAATTCAGCTATTGTTTGTTCATAAATACTCAACCTGTATGACCTAAAATACTGTAAATATTTTAATACATTACAGATGACGATGTGTTCTAACTACTATAGCATGTCATGGGTGAAAATCTAATCAGCAAAAAAGATTATATTTAAAGAAAAGCCATCTTATCATATCAGACAATCAGTCAGGATGAACAGAGCCAAAGACGATCTTTTGCACTGTACTTATTGTAGACTTATGACCGTATGGAATGGTGAAAGGAATTAGGAAAAACATATACTGGGAGCTTTTGGGGAGAATAAAAGCATGCAGATGGTCTGTGGTTTAACCCCATGAACTCCATCTGTCTTTTGTCAGAAGTTTTTTGCATAAATAAATAAATAAATAAATATAGATTATCTAGTATCAACAGGACACAGAAAACTTTGAGGAACAAATATTGTTGTGTATATAAGGAGTTGACCTCACCTGTAAGAGCTGCTCAGACAAGTTCTCAGCATGGGTTAGATCTGAGATACCATTCACAAAACACATAAGAGGATGAGGTCTGTGTTTTAGGAACTTTGCTGAGGACACACATAGATCATGTCAGAAATGGTTTGTTGTTAGGCAATGTGGAAACATAGTATATATACAAAGGAGAAAAGCTAAGAGAAGAAAAGATTTCTTCATGATCCCACAGTGAAAATAAAAACTTGCTTAGTTAGTATTATCAGTATCTCTGATAACTACTTGGACAATCTTTGAATGGGCCAATATTATTTGCAGTCTAAAATGCCCTCTCTATGACAGGAACTTTGAAAATTAGTTCTATAAAGTTTACCAAGTAGTGATAATTTAGTTTATAATCTATTTATATATTCACCAAATCAATTCTCATTCAAAAGATAAAAAGCCATGGAGAGAGGAAATAATTTTTTTAATAAGAATGAGAGAAGGGGAGGGGGAAGTTTGATGCCTTACCAGAAAGGGTTGGTTGTATATTTCAGAATAAAATATATTAATAACTCAGTCTAGTGCATATTGACTTTAACACTTACAAAGATCGTAGTGAGGGAACTTGGTGACTCCTTCCCAAGAGTCCTCTGTGGGTGTGCCCATTAAGAAGAATATTTTATCAAGCTGGTCATAGACGTCCTTCATCCCAGGAGACTGGTTTTCTCCCCCATCATTGGCCAGTTGCTGCACATCTTTTGTGCCTGGAAATGTTGCTTTTCCTGAGACCATTTCCGTAAAGATACAACCAACACCCCTGGGGAGACACACAAAAGTAACACAAATATAATAAAAAGTTTTATTTTCATGCAAGTCATCAAAACTTTATCTAATATAAATCATGTCAAAATAGTTGGGTGCATGTTTTGTAACAAGAGAATCTAGACAAAAATGTAAAAGTGATATGCACCAGCAAAATATGTTTATGGAAAACTCTCAACAACTGTTCACATTATTCTTTTTAACACCCACTTTGCTTCATCTTTACATCAATTTCTGGTACTCTTTTCTTTTCATTTCAGTTATAAAATTATCTTTAAAAGATGCTGAGAGGTTTGCACTTCAAAGTTAAGAGGTACGAATGCTTGTAAGATAGTTAACTTTTGCCACTTATATTTATATGACAATCTTAGGTATATCCAAAAGCAAATTATATAAATTATATATATAGTTTTTCTTTTCTTGAATTATCACAATACTCATTAAAGATTACAGTTTTAGTGAATTTCCACTGATTTCTTTAATGTTATATGAAAGTTAAAATAAATGAGGGAAATCATAATTAAGGCAATATCAGTAACAATTAGTGTTAAAGTCAACTCACCAGATATCTAGTGATGTAGAATAGTCTGTTGAGCCCAGCAATACATCTGGTGGTCGGTACCATAATGTGACCACTTCATGGGAATATGTGTGACTAGGTATACTCTTTGCTCTTGCTAGACCTGTTACATAACAAATTGATTTTATTAAACAAGTGTGGATGGTCAATGTACATTGTTTGTATAGGGGGGCAGCTATATATAATCCCGGTTAGTAAAATTAATTCTAACAACCCTCTAGAATAAACATTTTGCTCTAACCATCCTCTTGAATAAATATTTTGCTCTTTTGTGCCGAAATGCACATCTCACATAAATGCAGTAAAGGTAAATTCTGTTGACTTGCATAAGTGTATATTCAACTGGGAGGACATTCTGCTTTTTAAATCAGTAAAATGGTACTCTTGTACAAATGACCTTTAAAATACAAAGTAAAACACTAAATACATTTTTTTAGATTCATAGAATGTACCAATTAACACCAAAAGCTTAACTGCATGTTCTGGTATATCTACAAAGCATATACACAATTTGTGTGTCTAATGAATCAAAACAGTGTATGTTATTCTGGTGCTGTTGAAAATGACTGTTATTATGTCAACGAGTAACAGAAATATACTTGTCTGAACTGAAGAAACTAGCAACAAAAAATATTTATTTATAGGAAAAAGACAACAAACAGTACTTACCAAAGTCTGCAAGTTTCAACTCTCCTGATTCACTGATCAATAAGTTTTGTGGCTTTAAATCTCTGAAAATGGACATAACCAAAAATGAATAAACAAACTTTTTTCCTGAAGTATGAATCCTAATGATCTTGATCCCTCTGTCTTTGACCTACTTTTACAAAAGTAATCTGATGGAGAGTATGCTTTCCTCAGTTATGAGAGACTATGTGATCATTTAAATCGACAGTTAAATAAACAAAGGTCCGGGGAAAATACATTTCAGAGGTCATGCATTAGCAGATTGTGAAAAAAACAAACCCTGTGTCCTTTACATTTGATGTTTAAAGGTATTCATTCTAATGTATTGTTTCAAACACTTTTGTATTTTTGAAAATATTATTACCTGAAGTTAAATTGATTTTTTTTCCATTTCTTGCATATAACTACTAAATAAAATAGGAAAAAAAATTTCTATTGGTTAGTAAGTTCTTTTCAACAAATGAAATCTTTGATGTACAATAAAGATTTTTCTTAATTGTTTTTAAACAATGGCTGAACAGTCCATGTTTTGCTGTGTATCCAACACTTTCTTATGTTCATATCCTCCATTGTGCTTGGAATTAGTTTTCAACAAACTTATTCAAATTGAAATATGTCAAAATTAAACCTTGAAATCATAGCATTTCTTACCTGTGTAGTATCCTCCGTTGATGACAAAAAGCCAGACCTCGGAGTAACTGGAACAGGAATAGCTGAAATATGTGATAAAAACATAAGTCAGGGCTATTGGAATCATATACCAAATGCGAATTGTAGTCATTTTATAAGCAAAGTGTTTTTACTCTAACTAACAAGATACTTTATTTTTCCAAATCCATGGAAATGTAAAATTCTGTCCCACATACTAATACAAAATATAAAGAAATATATTTGGCAACAATTTGAAGATTTCATATCTTTTACTCATCCACTGACAGTACTATATATATATTATTATTTCTCATAGGTGAAGTTAACATGTTCAAACCCTGGAGAAAATCAGCATTGCAATGACCAGGAATAGAACCTAGGACCTAATCCTTCTGAGCCTAATGACCAAGCAATTACAATCACAATTCACACAGCTACAAGAGTGCTCATATGTGCAATAACTTAGCTGCACACTGGTAGCTGTTATCCTACAAAAAGACATATTTTTGACATAATTTAAGAAAATCATCACCTTTCAAAAGTCAAGCAAGCTTCTATCATACGTTTTACTACATGATGATACTATAATTATAATGTAAGAACAACTGTTCACAGCTTTCAACACATTTACTCAATGATAACATTAAGACGATAACGAGATAAGCAAAGAGATCTATAAACATCAAAATGTTGTTAGCCAAAGCAAAGCAGTCAACAATTTTAGTTAAAAACGTTTGTGACACCACCCCTCAAAGGTCCACATGTCCCTGTACTGGGAAATTGAGGTTCCTATTCTATATACATTGAAACATTTTTGTTTCAAAATTTGAAAAGTTTCTTGAGAAATAAAATAGTTATGCTGGTTTTCGGTAAGTGATGTTTCAAAATCATAATATGAAAAAACATAAGATTTTTACAATGAAATCCATTGCATTGTTGTGACATGAAAACCACATTGATGAAAATTCCATTTTGAAAACTTAAACCCTCATGCCTTTACAGACGTTTTCATCAGAATCAAATTCTACAACATGTAGAATGTTTTGAGGGGTGGTCTGATTTTAAAAAAAAAAGATCTCTGATATAAATATCATTTCCTTACCTTGGTATTGTAATGATTCAATCCACCAGGATATTTGGTTAAGTACTGGTTCAGATCAGTGTGCTGGAAAGAAAATATTTCATTAATTCTTAATTGTTGTTAATTGGTTTGAATTGTTGACATTTCAGTAATGTCTTTTAGGTATAATTTCTATTGCAGAAAAACAATTTATCATTCGAGAAAACACAGTTAAAAAAACATTTTTAATTCCACTCATCTATATTGAAGAATATAGTTAACATCAAGTACTCTATGTTATGTGATATAATATATGTATCAATAAATAAGCAAGCAGATAAACACCCAGGACCACCTAGGCATCACAAGCAATATATATAATCAGAGCATATAACAACATGATATTGGCTGCAAGCACTGCACCAGGATTGGGATCCATGGTCTTAAGATGTTTATATAAGCAAGCAGGTAAATACTCAAGACCGCCTAAAAAGATGTTTTTTGTGTTTTTGTTTGTTATTAATGTCAGTTTGTATCTTCTTGTGATGCTTAGGTGGTCCTGAGTAATTAACTACTTGCTTATATATAAAAACACTGTAAGGTGAAGGTTAAACTTGATTCCTAGTTCCCATAATCATTCTTTTGAAACTATATGCGTCAAAAATGAAAACAGCTAATGCTATATTTGACCATTTACCACAAACATGATGAGTACCATTTGCCTTGTACAAATATTTTCAACTGTTGTATAAATATAGGTTCGAATACAGCTTTAAGAAGTGAGCGATTAGTGTAACTTCATGTTTTCAGAAAGCAGTTATGTCTCTTAAATTTTGTGCATTTGAAAATGATATCAGCTTTCTCTTGATTTAAACATTTTCTCAGTTAACACTAACACATGTGACTCTCTATCATTGAGTATTTCATGGCCCATATGATTCTTGTTAAACAAATTATCTAAGAAGCAATAAAGTGCAATTATCTATGTTACTTTTCTCTATAATTAAATGGGCTGCAAAATTTCATCCTGCTTAAAAACATACTTTTAAAAAAAAAGGCAAGGATAAAAAAGGGATTCAGATCACATTTTTATCCATCAGGCGCATAGCCAGGGGGACATGGGGGAATGTACCCCATTTGATTCCAAAATGCTCTTAATTCGCACCATTTTTACTTTTTTCAAATTTTCAGCCCCCCGTTGATTTTACACACAAAAAAAATTGTTCCCCCTTACAAAATCCTGGCCACTGTGTTGAATTTAAGAAATATTGCATTTGAAGCAGATCCATATTAAGCAAATTTTACTGTAATTCTTTATAACAAAATTTAGGAACTCACAACATATTCAAATACAAAAGTCAGGGTCTCCCGAGTGTGTATGATGTCATGGAGAGTGACTATGTTTGCATGGCGTAGACTCTTCAATAATGATGCTGAAAAAGAAAGAGAAAATGGAGTGTTACATCCGACTAATAATCATCATAATTTACAAGGGTGTTTGGGGGGTAAAAAGATTAGAGTATATATTAACCATTGTAAGCATTATTTTTTATTTATTTTTTATTAGGTACAAATCTAGGAGCATGAATACCTTCCTTTATGCTTTTTAGATTTTCTCTAGTATTACTTTTATGAGCAAATAGGAATTACAAATCCTAAACAAAAACTAGTTAAATATTAATTAAGTATAGTATAAAGAGAGCTTGAAGAAGAGAAATACTAAAGACAGATAGACAAATGAAGAATGGTGCACAAAACAACCTTGTCCTTGACCAATGTAGCAATTTTAGCGACCTCAAAATATGGAATTGAGAGAAACGTCTTTGAGGATTTTGAAATGATTGAATTGTCCAATTAAAATTTATTTCCACCCCAAAAATTGAGCATGGGTTAGGGAGTAGTAACTGTTCATAGAAGATAAAGGAAATCAGAAAAGGTCAAAGATTAATAAATATTATAGATCATGGTTTATTTTCTCTTCTTTGAATAGAGAGAAATAATGAAATTCAAGACATATGTGGGTGGGGAATGTTTGAAAATTAGATAACCCCTTTAATTGAAAGCACCTTACCTTCTCTAATGGCAGTGAAAGGTGCACCTTCTTCTTCTTGCAGGCGTATCTCTTTGAGAGCCACCACCTGATTGGTCAAATTACTGAAGCCCTTGAACACTGTGGCATACGACCCCTCGCCAAGCTGCTCCAACTTGCTGTAGGAATCAGCACGCCCAAATGGAGACGGGCCCTGAGGACAAATGTTAACAAGATTCAAGTATTTTGTTTACAAACCTATTAACACCATGAGAATAGGACATAATGCGACAAACATGCATAGGTCATACAAAACACCTGAGGTCCTGTCAACTGTCAACATGCCGGTCTGGATTTCTGTCACGACATATTTTCTTGTTAAAAACTTCAAAGACAAAGTAATTGTGTTAGGGTTAAAAGTCTCTATTAACACATGATAGGATATATCGGCAATTTAGATATTATTGCGTGCTGACATACAGGCGCGTAGCCAGGGGGACATGGGGGAAAGTTCCCTGCCGAATTAAGATCCAAAATGCTATAAATTTGCACCATTTATTAATAAGCTCAAAACTTTTCGTCGCTTCAAGGTTGTCCCCCCATTTCAAAATCCTGACAACGCGCCTGCTCCCGTACATAGGATGTAAATGTGTAGCAATCGTAGATGAAAGCCCTGTAACAAGCACAGATTGGGTTAGGTAATTAAAACCACCTGAAGACACGAAATATCAGGAACTTTTACACGCAATCTATGAGAACACTGGCTTTGCCTTATCATCAGATCAGCACATGATGAACATGAGGTGGAAATCTTCAAAGACAACCACTAAACAAAATGGAATTTAAGGTGAATACTTCCTAAATCGAAGTTAGCTGCGCTGTTGTATACATTTAGAACTTTCCCGTACAAAAAGCATGGGTACCACTCCTTAAAAAGTGTTTATCATTCGGTACATGCAGAAATAGAGTTTATTTTGGAACATTACGAGGAGCGGTGGCGATAACAGATGATCAAAAAAATCACATGCGTATGCTCATCCCATAATTACTGAAACAAAGGCTAACAGATGCATGAAACCATAACAAAATTAAAATTATTTTATTTTCTTACACTGCACATAGTTCATACTAACTAAAATGGGTCACAAAAAAAGCTTGAAACGGACTGGGATTTAAAGAAAGAAAAAAAGAAACAAAGGCTAACATCTGTATGCCATCGTAGTAGTCACACGACTGACCTTAAGACCAAAGGAGCATGTACATTGTATTTGCTTAAATGCCAAATTTGAATTCGTCTGTGAAGAACGGGGTCAAATTCATGTGAGACAGTGTCCCAGATTTGTGATAAATGTAGTTTAAATCTATACAAGTAAACTTATACTGACTACTCGACAGGGCTGCAGTGCCTCATGAAAATTGTTCCTGCTCCGTCTCAAGATCTAATATTTTTCCGGCTCCATACCATACAAATTGCCCCGGACAGGCGCGTAGCCAGTATTTCGAAAACGGGGATATAAGTAAAAATTGTGCAAATTTAGAGCATTTTGGATCTCAAATGGAGAGGGGGACATTTCCCGTAGTACCCCTAGTTACATGCCTGGCCCCGGACGAACGAAAATTGCGTCCCGCTCTCCAACAAGTATCCTTCCAATTTCCAACTTAAGACATCTATAACAATATACACTGAATTGTATGCTTGCTTGGTTACTTTCTTGCACTACGATAAGCTCCAAAGTCTCTGGG